>CAUEHS010000165.1:0-33508 GCA_958510865.1 Myrrha octodecimguttata | reverse complement strand
CCTTACCCTTAAGCTTACCCTTACCCTTACCCTTACCCTTACCCTCACCCTTACCCTTACCCTTACCCTTGCTTTTACCCTTAAGCTTACCCTTACCCTTAGCCTTACCCTTACCCTTACCCTTACCCTTACCCTTACCCTTACCCTTACCCTTACCCTTACCCTTACCCTTACCCTTACCCTTGCTTTTACCCTTAGGCTTACCCTTACCTTTACCCTTACCCTTACCCTTTCCCTTACCCTTACCCTTACCCTTACCCTTGCTTTTACCCTTAAGCTTACCCTTACCCTTACCCTTACCCTTACCCTTACCCTTACCTTTACCCTTACCCTTACCCTTACCCTTACCCTTGCTTTTGCCCTTAAGCTTACCCTTACCCTTCTCCTTACCCTTACCCTTACCCTTACCCTTACCCTTGCTTTTACCCTTAAGCTTACCCTTACCCTTACCCTTACCTTTACCCTTACCCTTACCCTTACCCTTACCCTTACCCTTACCTTTACCCTTACCCTTACCCTTACCCTTGCTTTTACCCTTAAGCTTACCCTTACCCTTACCCTTACCCTTACCCTTACCCTTACCCTTACCCTTACCCTTACCCTCACCCTTACCCTTACCCATACCCTTACCCTTGCTTTTACCCTTGAGCTTACCCTTACCCTTACCCTTACCCTTACCCTTACCCTTACCCTTACCCTTACCCTTACCCTTACCCTTGCTTTTACCCTTAGGCTTACCCTTACCTTTACCCTCACCCTTACCCTTACCCTTACCCTTACCCTTACCCTTACCCTTGCTTTTACCCTTAAGCTTACCCTTACCCTTACCCTTACCCTTACCCTTACCCTTTCCCTTACCTTTACCCTTACCCTTTCCCTTGCTTTTACCCTTAAGCTTACCCTTACCCTTACCCTTACCCTTACCTTTACCCTTACCCTTACCCTTACCCTTACCCTTACCCTTACCCTTGCTTTTACCCTTAAGCTTACCCTTACCCTTACCCTTACCCTTACCCTTACCCTTACCCTTACCCTTACCCTTACCCTTACCCTTACCCTTACCCTTACCCTTACCCTTACCCTTACCCTTACCCTTACCCTTACCCTTACCCTTACCCTTGCTTTTACCCTTAAGCTTACCCTTACCCTTACCCTTACCCTTACCCTTGCTTTTACCCTTAAGCTTACCCTTACCCTTACCCTTACCCTTACCCTTACCCTTGCATTTACCCTTAAGCTTACCCTTACCCTTACCCTTTTCCTTACCCTTAAGCTTAACCTTACCCTTACCCTTACCCTTACCCTTACCCTTACCCTTGCTTTTACCCTTAAGCTTACCCTTACCCTTACCCTTACCCTTACCCTAACCCTTACCCTTACCCTTACCCTTACCCTTACCCTTACCCTTACCCTTACCCTTACCCTTACCCTTACCCTTACCCTTACCCTTACCCTTACCCTTACCCTTACCCTTACCCTTGCTTTTACCCTTAAGCTTACCCTTACCCTTACCCTTACCCTTACCCTTGCTTTTACCCTCAAGCTTACCCTTACCCTTACCCTTACCCTTACCCTTACCCTTGCATTTACCCTTAAGCTTACCCTTACCCTTACCCTTTTCCTTACCCTTAAGCTTAACCTTACCCTTACCCTAACCCTTACCCTTACCCTTACCCTTACCCTTACCCTTACCCTTACCCTTGCTTTTACCCTTAAGCTTACCCTTGGCCTTACCCTTACCCTTAAGCTTACCCTTACCCTTACCCTTACCCTTACCCTTACCCTTACCCTTACCCTTACCCTTGCTTTTACCCTTAAGCTTACCCTTACCCTTACCCTTACCCTTACCCTTGCTTTTACCCTTGGGCTTACCCTTACCTTTACCCTTACCCTTACCCTTACCCTTACCCTTACCCTTACCCTTACCCTTACCCTTACCCTTACCCTTACCCTTGCTTTTACCCTTAAGCTTACCCTTACCCTTACCCTTACCCTTACCCTTACCCTTACCCTTACCCTTACCCTTACCCTTGCTTTTACCCTTAAGCTAACCCTTACCCTTACCCTTACCCTTACCCTTACCCTTACCCTTACACTTACCCTTACCCTAACCCTTGCTTTTACCCTTAAGCTTACCCTTACCCTTACCCTTACCCTTACCCTTAAGCTTACCCTTACCCTTACCCTTACCCTTACCCTTACCCTTACCCTTACCCTTACCCTTACCCTTACCCTTACCCTTGCTTTTACCCTTAAGCTTACCCTTATCCTTACCCTTACCCTTACCCTTACCCTTACCCTTGCTTTTACCCTACAGCTTACCCTTACCCTTACCCTTAAGCTTACCCTTACCCTTACCCTTACCCTTACCCTCACCCTTACCCTTACCCTTACCCTTGCTTTTACCCTTAAGCTTACCCTTACCCTTAGCCTTACCCTTACCCTTACCCTTACCCTTACCCTTACCCTTACCCTTACCCTTACCCTTACCCTTACCCTCACCCTTACCCTTACCCTTGCTTTTACCCTTAGGCTTACCCTTACCTTTACCCTTACCCTTACCCTTTCCCTTACCCTTACCCTTACCCTTACCCTTGCTTTTACCCTTAAGCTTACCCTTACCCTTACCCTTACCCTTACCCTTACCCTTACCTTTACCCTTACCCTTACCCTTACCCTTACCCTTGCTTTTGCCCTTAAGCTTACCCTTACCCTTATCCTTACCCTTACCCTTACCCTTACCCTTACCCTTGCTTTTACCTTAAGCTTACCCTTACCCTTACCCTTACCTTTACCCTTACCCTTACCCTTACCCTTACCCTTACCCTTACCCTTACCCTTACCCTTACCCTTACCCTTACCCTTGCTTTTACCCTTAAGCTTACCCTTACCCTTACCCTTACCCTTACCCTTACCCTTACCCTTACCCTTACCCTTACCCTTACCCTTACCCTTGCTTTTACCCTTGAGCTTACCCTTACCCTTACCCTTACCCTTACCCTTACCCTTACCCTTACCCTTACCCTTACCCTTACCCTTACCCTTACCCTTACCCTTACCCTTGCTTTTACCCTTAGGCTTACCCTTACCTTTACCCTCACCCTTACCCTTACCCTTACCCTTACCCTTACCCTTACCCTTGCTTTTACCCTTAAGCTTACCCTTACCCTTACCCTTACCCTTACCCTTACCCTTACCCTTACCCTTACCCTTTCCCTTACCTTTACCCTTACCCTTTCCCTTGCTTTTACCCTTAAGCTTACCCTTACCCTTACCCTTACCCTTACCTTTACCCTTACCCTTACCCTTACCCTTACCCTTACCCTTACCCTTGCTTTTACCCTTAAGCTTACCCTTACCCTTACCCTTACCCTTACCCTTACCCTTACCCTTACCCTTACCCTTACCCTTACCCTTACCCTTACCCTTACCCTTACCCTTACCCTTACCCTTACCCTTACCCTTACCCTTACCCTTGCTTTTACCCTTAAGCTTACCCTTACCCTTACCCTTACCCTTACCCTTACCCTTACCCTTACCCTTACCCTTGCTTTTACCCTTAAGCTTACCCTTACCCTTACCCTTACCCTTACCCTTACCCTTGCATTTACCCTTAAGCTTACCCTTACCCTTACCCTTTTCCTTACCCTTAAGCTTAACCTTACCCTTACCCTTACCCTTACCCTTACCCTTACCCTTACCCTTACCCTTACCCTTACCCTTACCCTTACCCTTGCTTTTACCCTTAAGCTTACCCTTACCCTTACCCTTACCCTTACCCTTACCCTTACACTTACCCTTACCCTTACCCTTACCCTTACCCTTACCCTTGCATTTACCCTTAGGCTTACCCTTACCTTTACCCTTACCCTTACCCTTATCCTTACCCTTACCCTTACCCTTACCCTTACCCTTACCCTCACCCTTGCTTTTACCCTTAAGCTTACCCTTACCCTTACCCTTACCCTTACCCTTACCCTTACCCTTGCTTTTACCCTAAAGCTTACCCTTACCCTTACCCTTACCCTTACCCTTACCCTTACCCTTGCTTTTACCCTTAAGCTTACCCTTACCCTTACCCTTACCCTTACCCTTACCCTTACCCTTACCCTTACCCTTACCCTTACCCTTACCCTTACCCTTACCCTTGCTTTTACCCTTAAGCTTACCCTTACCCTTACCCTTACCCTTACCCTTACCCTTACCCTTACCCTTACCCTTACCCTTACTCTTACCCTTACCCTTACCCTTACCCTTGCTTTTACCCTTAGGCTTACCCTTACCTTTACCCTTACCCTTACCCTTACCCTTACCCTTACCCTTACCCTTACCCTCGCTTTTACCCTTAAGCTTACCCTTACCCTTACCCTTACCCTTACCCTTACCCTTACCCTTGCTTTCACCCTTAAGCTTACCCTTACCCTTACCCTTACCCTTACCCTTACCCTTGCTTTTACCCTTAGGCTTACCCTTACCCTTACCCTTACCCTTGCTTTTACCCTTAAGCTTACCCTTACCCTTACCCTTACCCTAACCCTTACCCTTACCCTTACCCTTACCCTTACCCTTACCATTACCCTTACCCTTACCCTTACCCTTACCCTTACCCTTACCCTTACCCTTACCCTTACCCTTACCCTTACCCTTACTCTTACCCTTACCCTTGCTTTTACCCTTAGGCTTACCCTTACCTTTACCCTTACCCTTACCCTTACCCTTACCCTTACCCTTACCCTTACCCTTACCCTTACCCTTGCTTTTACCCTTAAGCTTACCCTTACCCTTACCCTTACCCTTACCCTTACCCTTGCTTTTACCCTTAAGCTTACCCTTACCCTTACCCTTACCCTTACCCTTACCCTTACCCTTACCCTTACCCTTACCCTCACCCTCACCCTCACCCTTGCTTTTACCCTTAAGCTTACCCTTACCCTTACCCTTAACCTTACCCTTACCCTTACCCTTGCTTTTACCCTTAAGCTTACCCTTACCCTTACCCTTACCCTTACCCTTACCCTTACCCTTACCCTTGCTTTTACCCTCAAGCTTACCCTTACCCTTACCCTTACCCTTACCCTTACCCTTTCCCTTACCTTTACCCTTACCCTTTCCCTTGCTTTTACCCTTAAGCTTACCCTTACCCTTACCCTTACCCTTACCTTTACCCTTACCCTTACCCTTACCCTTACCCTTACCCTTACCCTTGCTTTTACCCTTAAGCTTACCCTTACCCTTACCCTTACCCTTACCCTTACCCTTACCCTTACCCTTACCCTTACCCTTACCCTTACCCTTACCCTTACCCTTACCCTTACCCTTACCCTTACCCTTACCCTTACCCTTACCCTTACCCTTGCTTTTACCCTTAAGCTTACCCTTACCCTTACCCTTACCCTTACCCTTACCCTTACCCTTACCCTTGCTTTTACCCTTAAGCTTACCCTTACCCTTACCCTTACCCTTACCCTTACCCTTGCTTTTACCCTTAAGCTTACCCTTACCCTTACCCTTTTACTTACCCTTAAGCTTAACCTTACCCTTACCCTTACCCTTACCCTCACCCTTACCCTTACCCTTACCCTTACCCTTGCTTTTACCCTTAAGCTTACCCTTACCCTTACCCTTACCCTTACCCTTACCCTTACACTTACCCTTACCCTTACCCTTACCCTTACCCTTACCCTTACATTTACCCTTAGGCTTACCCTTACCTTTACCCTTACCCTTACCCTTATCCTTACCCTTACCCTTACCCTTACCCTTACCCTTACCCTCACCCTTGCTTTTACCCTTAAGCTTACCCTTACCCTTACCCTTACCCTTACCCTTGCTTTTACCCTAAAGCTTACCCTTACCCTTACCCTTACCCTTACCCTTACCCTTACCCTTACCCTTACCCTTACCCTTACCCTTACCCTTACCCTTACCCTTACCCTTGCTTTTACCCTTAAGCTTACCCTTACCCTTACCCTTACCCTTACCCTTACCCTTACCCTTACCCTTACCCTTACCCTTACCCTTACCCTTACCCTTACCCTTACCCTTGCTTTTACCCTTAAGCTTACCCTTACCCTTACCCTTTCCCTTACCCTTACCCTTACCCTTACCCTTACCCTTACCCTTACCCTTACCCTTACCCTTACCCTTACCCTTACCCTTACCCTTGCTTTTACCCTTAGGCTTACCCTTACCTTTACCCTTACCCTTACCCTTACCCTTACCCTTACCCTTACCCTTACCCTTACCCTCGCTTTTACCCTTAAGCTTACCCTTACCCTTACCCTTACCCTTACCCTTACCCTTACCCTTGCTTTTACCCTTAAGCTTACCCTCACCTTTACCCTTACCCTTACCCTTACCCTTGCTTTTACCCTTAGGCTTACCCTTACCCTTACCCTTACCCTTACCCTTGCTTTTACCCTTAAGCTTACCCTTACCCTTACCCTTACCCTTACCCTTACCCTTACCCTTACCCTTAAGCTTACCCTTACCCTTACCCTTACCCTTACCCTTACCCTTACCCTTACCCTTACCCTTACCCTTACCCTTACCCTTACCCTTACCCTTGCTTTTACTCTTAGGCTTACCCTTACCTTTACCCTTACCCTTACCCTTACCCTTACCCTTACCCTTACCCTTACCCTTACCCTTACCCTCGCTTTTACCCTTGAGCTTACCCTTACCCTTACCCTTACCCTTACCCTTACCCTTACCCTTGCTTTTACCCTTAAGCTTACCCTTACCCTCACCCTTACCCTTACCCTTACCCTTGCTTTTACCCTTAGGCTTACCCTTACCCTTACCCTTACCCTTACCCTTGCTTTTACCCTTAAGCTTACCCTTACCCTTACCCTTACCCTTACCCTTACCCTTAACCTTACCCTTACCCTTACCCTTACCCTTACCCTTACCCTTACCCTTACCCTTACCCTTACCCTTACCCTCACCCTTACCCTTACCCTTACCCTTACCCTTACCCTTACCCATACCCTTACCCTTACCCTTACCCTTACCCTTACCCTTACCCTTACCCTTACCCTTACCCTTACCCTTACCCTTACCCTTGTTTTTACCCTTAGGCTTACCCTTACCTTTACCCTTACCATTACCCTTACCCTTACCCTCACCCTTACCCTTACCCTTACCCTTACCCTTGCTTTTACCCTTAAGCTTACCCTTACCCTTACCCTTACCCTTACCCTTACCCTTACCCTTGCATTTACCCTTAAGCTTACCCTTACCCTTACCCTTTTCCTTACCCTTAAGCTTAACCTTACCCTTACCCTTACCCTTACCCTTACCCTTACCCTTACCCTTACCCTTACCCTTACCCTTACCCTTACCCTTGCTTTTACCCTTAAGCTTACCCTTACCCTTACCCTTACCCTTACCCTTACCCTTACACTTACCCTTACCCTTACCCTTACCCTTACCCTTACCCTTGCATTTACCCTTAGGCTTACCCTTACCTTTACCCTTACCCTTACCCTTATCCTTACCCTTACCCTTACCCTTACCCTTACCCTTACCCTCACCCTTGCTTTTACCCTTAAGCTTACCCTTACCCTTACCCTTACCCTTACCCTTACCCTTACCCTTGCTTTTACCCTAAAGCTTACCCTTACCCTTACCCTTACCCTTACCCTTACCCTTACCCTTGCTTTTACCCTTAAGCTTACCCTTACCCTTACCCTTACCCTTACCCTTACCCTTACCCTTACCCTTACCCTTACCCTTACTCTTACCCTTACCCTTACCCTTGCTTTTACCCTTAAGCTTACCCTTACCCTTACCCTTACCCTTACCCTTACCCTTACCCTTACCCTTACCCTTACCCTTACTCTTACCCTTACCCTTACCCTTACCCTTGCTTTTACCCTTAGGCTTACCCTTACCTTTACCCTTACCCTTACCCTTACCCTTACCCTTACCCTTACCCTTACCCTCGCTTTTACCCTTAAGCTTACCCTTACCCTTACCCTTACCCTTACCCTTACCCTTACCCTTGCTTTCACCCTTAAGCTTACCCTTACCCTTACCCTTACCCTTGCTTTTACCCTTAGGCTTACCCTTACCCTTACCCTTACCCTTGCTTTTACCCTTAAGCTTACCCTTACCCTTACCCTTACCCTAACCCTTACCCTTACCCTTACCCTTACCCTTACCCTTACCATTACCCTTACCCTTACCCTTACCCTTACCCTTACCCTTACCCTTACCCTTACCCTTACCCTTACCCTTACTCTTACCCTTACCCTTGCTTTTACCCTTAGGCTTACCCTTACCTTTACCCTTACCCTTACCCTTACCCTTACCCTTACCCTTACCCTTACCCTTACCCTTACCCTTGCTTTTACCCTTAAGCTTACCCTTACCCTTACCCTTACCCTTACCCTTACCCTTGCTTTTACCCTTAAGCTTACCCTTACCCTTACCCTTACCCTTACCCTTACCCTTACCCTTACCCTTACCCTTACCCTCACCCTTACCCTCACCCTTGCTTTTACCCTTAAGCTTACCCTTACCCTTACCCTTAACCTTACCCTTACCCTTACCCTTGCTTTTACCCTTAAGCTTACCCTTACCCTTACCCTTACCCTTACCCTTACCCTTACCCTTACCCTTGCTTTTACCCTCAAGCTTACCCTTACCCTTACCCTTACCCTTACCCTTACCCTTTCCCTTACCTTTACCCTTACCCTTTCCCTTGCTTTTACCCTTAAGCTTACCCTTACCCTTACCCTTACCCTTACCTTTACCCTTACCCTTACCCTTACCCTTACCCTTACCCTTGCTTTTACCCTTAAGCTTACCCTTACCCTTACCCTTACCCTTACCCTTACCCTTACCCTTACCCTTACCCTTACCCTTACCCTTACCCTTACCCTTACCCTTACCCTTACCCTTACCCTTACCCTTACCCTTACCCTTACCCTTACCCTTACCCTTACCCTTACCCTTACCCTTACCCTTGCTTTTACCCTTAAGCTTACCCTTACCCTTACCCTTACCCTTACCCTTACCCTTACCCTTACCCTTGCTTTTACCCTTAAGCTTACCCTTACCCTTACCCTTACCCTTACCCTTACCCTTGCTTTTACCCTTAAGCTTACCCTTACCCTTACCCTTTTACTTACCCTTAAGCTTAACCTTACCCTTACCCTTACCCTTACCCTCACCCTTACCCTTACCCTTACCCTTACCCTTGCTTTTACCCTTAAGCTTACCCTTACCCTTACCCTTACCCTTACCCTTACCCTTACACTTACCCTTACCCTTACCCTTACCCTTACCCTTACCCTTACATTTACCCTTAGGCTTACCCTTACCTTTACCCTTACCCTTACCCTTATCCTTACCCTTACCCTTACCCTTACCCTTACCCTTACCCTCACCCTTGCTTTTACCCTTAAGCTTACCCTTACCCTTACCCTTACCCTTACCCTTGCTTTTACCCTAAAGCTTACCCTTACCCTTACCCTTACCCTTACCCTTACCCTTACCCTTACCCTTACCCTTACCCTTACCCTTACCCTTACCCTTGCTTTTACCCTTAAGCTTACCCTTACCCTTACCCTTACCCTTACCCTTACCCTTACCCTTACCCTTACCCTTACCCTTACCCTTACCCTTACCCTTACCCTTACCCTTACCCTTACCCTTGCTTTTACCCTTAAGCTTACCCTTACCCTTACCCTTTCCCTTACCCTTACCCTTACCCTTACCCTTACCCTTACCCTTACCCTTACCCTTACCCTTACCCTTACCCTTACCCTTACCCTTGCTTTTACCCTTAGGCTTACCCTTACCTTTACCCTTACCCTTACCCTTACCCTTACCCTTACCCTTCCCCTTACCCTTACCCTCGCTTTTACCCTTAAGCTTACCCTTACCCTTACCCTTACCCTTACCCTTACCCTTACCCTTGCTTTTACCCTTAAGCTTACCCTTACCTTTACCCTTACCCTTACCCTTACCCTTGCTTTTACCCTTAGGCTTACCCTTACCCTTACCCTTACCCTTACCCTTGCTTTTACCCTTAAGCTTACCCTTACCCTTACCCTTACCCTTACCCTTACCCTTACCCTTACCCTTAAGCTTACCCTTACCCTTACCCTTACCCTTACCCTTACCCTTACCCTTACCCTTACCCTTACCCTTACCCTTACCCTTACCCTTACCCTTGCTTTTACTCTTAGGCTTACCCTTACCTTTACCCTTACCCTTACCCTTACCCTTACCCTTACCCTTACCCTTACCCTTACCCTCGCTTTTACCCTTAAGCTTACCCTTACCCTTACCCTTACCCTTACCCTTACCCTTACCCTTGCTTTTACCCTTAAGCTTACCCTTACCCTCACCCTTACCCTTACCCTTACCCTTGCTTTTACCCTTAGGCTTACCCTTACCCTTACCCTTACCCTTACCCTTGCTTTTACCCTTAAGCTTACCCTTACCCTTACCCTTACCCTTACCCTTACCCTTAACCTTACCCTTACCCTTACCCTTACCCTTACCCTTACCCTTACCCTTACCCTTACCCTTACCCTTACCCTCACCCTTACCCTTACCCTTACCCTTACCCTTACCCATACCCTTACCCTTACCCTTACCCTTACCCTTACCCTTACCCTTACCCTTACCCTTACCCTTACCCTTACCCTTACCCTTACCCTTGTTTTTACCCTTAGGCTTACCCTTACCTTTACCCTTACCATTACCCTTACCCTTACCCTCACCCTTACCCTTACCCTTACCCTTACCCTTGCTTTTACCCTTAAGCTTACCCTTACCCTTACCCTTACCCTTACCCTTACCCTTACCCTTACCCTTACCCTTACCCTTACCCTTACCCTTACCCTTACCCTTACCCTTACCCTTACCCTTACCCTTACCCTTGCTTTTACCCTTAAGCTTACCCTTACCCTTACCCTTACCCTTACCCTTATCCTTACCCTTGCTTTTACCCTTAAGCTTACCCTTACCCTTACCCTTACCCTCACGTTTACCCTTGCTTTTACCCTTAGGCTTACCCTTACCCTTACCCTTACCCTTACCCTTACCCTTACCCTTACCTTTACCCTTACCCTTGCTTTTACCCTTAAGCTTACCCTTACCCTTACCCTTACCCTTACCCTCACCCTTTCCCTTGCTTTTACCCTTAAGCTTACCCTTACCCTTACCCTTACCCTTACCCTTACCCTTACCCTTACCCTTACCCTTACCCTTACCCTCACCCTTACCCTTACCCTCACCCTTACCCTTGCTTTTACCCTTAAGCTTACCCTAACCCTTACCCTTACCCTTACCCTTAAGCTTACCCTTACCCTTACCCTTACCCTTACCCTTACCCTTACCCTTACCCTTACCCTTACCCTTACCCTTACCCTTGCTTTTACCCTTAAGCTTACCCTTACCCTTACCCTTACCCTTACCCTTACCCCTACCCTTGCTTTTACCCTTAAGCTTACCCTTACCCTTACCCTTACCCTTAAGCTTACCCTTACCCTTACCCTTACCCTTACCCTTACCCTTACCCTTACCCTTACCCTTACCCTTGCTTTTACCCTTAAGCTTACCCTTACCCTTACCCTTACCCTTACCCTTACCCTTAACCTTACCCTTACCCTTACCCTTACCCTTGCTTTTACCCTTAGGCTTACCCTTACCTTTACCCTTATCCTTACCCTTACCCTTACCCTTACCCTTACCCTTACCCTTACCCTTGCTTTTACCCTTAAGCTTACCCTTACCCTTACCCTTACCCTTACCCTTACCCTTACCCTTACCCTTACCCTTACCCTTACCCTTACCCTTACCCTTACCCTTATCCTTGCTTTTACCCTTAAGCTTACCCTTACCCTTACCCTTACCCTTACCCTTACCCTTACCCCTACCCTTGCTTTTACCCTTAAGCTTAACCTTACCCTTACCCTTACCCTTACCCTTACCCTTACCCTTACCCTTGCTTTTACCCTTAAGCTTACCCTTACCCTTACCCTTACCCTTACCCTTACCCTTGCTTTTACCCTTAAGCTTACCCTTACCCTTACCCTTACCCTTACCCTTACCCTTGCTTTACCCTTAGGCTTACCCTTACCCTTACCCTTACCCTTACCATTGCTTTTACCCTTAAGCTTACCCTTACACTTACCCTTACCCTTACCCTTACCCTTACCCTTACCCTTACCCTTACCCTTACCCTTACCCTTGTCCTTGCTTTTACCCTTAAGCTTACCCTTACCCTTACCCTTACCCTTACCCTTACCCTCACCCTTACCCTTGCTTTTACCCTTAAGCTTACCCTTACCCTTACCCTTACCCTTACCCTTACCCTTACCCTTACCCTTACCCTTACCCTTACCCTAACCCTTACCCTAACCCTTGCTTTTACCCTTAAGCTTACCCTTACCCTTACCCTTACCCTTACCCTTAAGCTTACCCTTACCCTTACCCTTACCCTTACCCTTACCCTTACCCTTACCCTTACCCTTACCCTTACCCTTACCCTTACCCTTACCCTTACCCTTACCCTTGCTTTTACCCTTAAGCTTACCCTTGGCCTTACCCTTACCCTTAAGCTTACCCTTACCCTTACCCTTACCCTTACCCTTACCCTTACCCTTACCCTTACCCTTGCTTTTACCCTTAAGCTTACCCTTACCCTTACCCTTACCCTTACCCTTACCCTTAACCTAACCCTTACCCTTACCCTTACCCTTGCTTTTACCCTTGGGCTTACCCTTACCTTTACCCTTACCCTTACCCTTACCCTTACCCTTACCCTTACCCTTACCCTTGCTTTTACCCTTAAGCTTACCCTTACCCTTACCCTTACCCTTACCCTTACCCTTACCCTTACCCTTGCTTTTACCCTTAAGCTTACCCTTACCCTTACCCTTACCCTTACCCTTACCCTTACCCTTACCCTTACCCTTACCCTAACCCTTGCTTTTACCCTTAAGCTTACCCTTACCCTTACCCTTACCCTTACCCTTTAGCTTACCCTTACCCTTACCCTTACCCTTACCCTTACCCTTACCCTTACCCTTACCCTTACCCTTGCTTTTACCCTTAAGCTTACCCTTACCCTTACCCTTACCCTTACCCTTACCCTTACCCTTGCTTTTACCCTTAAGCTTACCCTTACCCTTACCCTTACCCTTAAGCTTACCCTTACCCTTACCCTTACCCTTACCCTCACCCTTACCCTTACCCTTACCCTTGCTTTTACCCTTAAGCTTACCCTTACCCTTAGCCTTACCCTTACCCTTACCCTTACCCTTACCCTTACCCTTACCCTTACCCTTACCCTTACCCTTACCCTTACCCTTGCTTTTACCCTTAGGCTTACCCTTACCTTTACCCTTACCCTTACCCTTTCCCTTACCCTTACCCTTACCCTTACCCTTGCTTTTACCCTTAAGCTTACCCTTACCCTTACCCTTACCCTTACCCTTACCCTTACCTTTACCCTTACCCTTACCCTTACCCTTACCCTTGCTTTTGCCCTTAAGCTTACCCTTACCCTTCTCCTTACCCTTACCCTTACCCTTACCCTTACCCTTGCTTTTACCCTTAAGCTTACCCTTACCCTTACCCTTACCTTTACCCTTACCCTTACCCTTACCCTTACCCTTACCCTTACCCTTACCCTTACCCTTACCCTTACCCTTACCCTTACCCTTACCCTTGCTTTTACCCTTAAGCTTACACTTACCCTTACCCTTACCCTTACCCTTACCCTTACCCTTACCCTTACCCTCACCCTTACCCTTACCCTTACCCTTACCCTTGCTTTTACCCTTGAGCTTACCCTTACCCTTACCCTTACCCTTACCCTTACCCTTACCCTTACCCTTACCCTTACCCTTGCTTTTACCCTTAGGCTTACCCTTACCTTTACCCTCACCCTTACCCTTACCCTTACCCTTACCCTTACCCTTACCCTTGCTTTTACCCTTAAGCTTACCCTTACCCTTACCCTTACCCTTACCCTTACCCTTTCCCTTACCTTTACCCTTACCCTTTCCCTTGCTTTTACCCTTAAGCTTACCCTTACCCTTACCCTTACCCTTACCTTTACCCTTACCCTTACCCTTACCCTTACCCTTACCCTTACCCTTGCTTTTACCCTTAAGCTTACCCTTACCCTTACCCTTACCCTTACCCTTACCCTTACCCTTACCCTTACCCTTACCCTTACCCTTACCCTTACCCTTACCCTTACCCTTACCCTTACCCTTACCCTTACCCTTACCCTTACCCTTACCCTTACCCTTACCCTTACCCTTGCTTTTACCCTTAAGCTTACCCTTACCCTTACCCTTACCCTTACCCTTGCTTTTACCCTTAAGCTTACCCTTACCCTTACCCTTACCCTTACAATTACCCTTGCATTTACCCTCAAGCTTACCCTTACCCTTACCCTTTTCCTTACCCTTAAGCTTAACCTTACCCTTACCCTTACCCTTACCCTTACCCTTACCCTTACCCTTGCTTTTACCCTTAAGCTTACCCTTACCCTTACCCTTACCCTTACCCTTACCCTTACCCTTACCCTTACCCTTACCCTTACCCTTACCCTTACCCTTACCCTTACCCTTACCCTTACCCTTACCCTTACCCTTACCCTTACCCTTACCCTTACCCTTACCCTTACCCTTGCTTTTACCCTTAAGCTTACCCTTACCCTTACCCTTACCCTTACCCTTGCTTTTACCCTTAAGCTTACCCTTACCCTTACCCTTACCCTTACCCTTACCCTTGCATTTACCCTTAAGCTTACCCTTACCCTTACCCTTTTCCTTACCCTTAAGCTTAACCTTACCCTTACCCTAACCCTTACCCTTACCCTTACCCTTACCCTTACCCTTACCCTTGCTTTTACCCTTAAGCTTACCCTTGGCCTTACCCTCACCCTTAAGCTTACCCTTACCCTTACCCTTACCCTTACCCTTTCCCTTACCCTTACCCTTACCCTTGCTTTTACCCTTAAGCTTACCCTTACCCTTACCCTTACCCTTACCCTTACCCTTAACCTTACCCTTACCCTTACCCTTACCCTTGCTTTTACCCTTGGGCTTACCCTTACCTTTACCCTTACCCTTACCCTTACCCTTACCCTTACCCTTACCCTTACCCTTACCCTTACCCTTACCCTTACCCTTACCCTTGCTTTTACCCTTAAGCTTACCCTTACCCTTACCCTTACCCTTACCCTTACCCTTACCCTTACCCTTGCTTTTACCCTTAAGCTTACCCTTACCCTTACCCTTACCCTTACCCTTACCCTTACCCTTACCCTTACC
Source organism: Myrrha octodecimguttata (assembly GCA_958510865.1). Classification (NCBI taxonomy): domain Eukaryota; kingdom Metazoa; phylum Arthropoda; class Insecta; order Coleoptera; family Coccinellidae; genus Myrrha; species Myrrha octodecimguttata. The sequence goes on along the minus strand of CAUEHS010000165.1, from coordinate 18,197 downwards.
CTAACCCTTGCTTTTACCCTTAAGCTTACCCTTACCCTTACCCTTACCCTTACCCTTAAGCTTACCCTTACCCTTACCCTTACCCTTACCCTTACCCTTACCCTTACCCTTACCCTTACCCTTACCCTTGCTTTTACCCTTAAGCTTACCCTTACCCTTACCCTTACCCTTACCCTTACCCTTACCCTTACCCTTGCTTTTACCCTTAAGCTTACCCTTACCCTTACCCTTAAGCTTACCCTTACCCTTACCCTTACCCTTACCCTCACCCTTACCCTTACCCTTACCCTTGCTTTTACCCTTAAGCTTACCCTTACCCTTAGCCTTACCCTTACCCTTACCCTTACCCTTACCCTTACCCTTACCCTTACCCTTACCCTTACCCTCACCCTTACCCTTACCCTTGCTTTTACCCTTAGGCTTACCCTTACCTTTACCCTTACCCTTACCCTTTCCCTTACCCTTACCCTTACCCTTACCCTTGCTTTTACCCTTAAGCTTACCCTTACCCTTACCCTTACCCTTACCCTTACCCTTACCTTTACCCTTACCCTTACCCTTACCCTTACCCTTGCTTTTGCCCTTAAGCTAACCCTTACCCTTATCCTTACCCTTACCCTTACCCTTACCCTTACCCTTGCTTTTACCCTTAAGCTTACCCTTACCCTTACCCTTACCTTTACCCTTACCCTTACCCTTACCCTTACCCTTACCCTTACCCTTACCCTTACCCTTACCCTTACCCTTACCCTTGCTTTTACCCTTAAGCTTACCCTTACCCTTACCCTTACCCTTACCCTTACCCTTACCCTTACCCTTACCCTTACCCTTACCCTTACCCTTGCATTTACCCTTGAGCTTACCCTTACCCTTACCCTTACCCTTACCCTTACCCTTACCCTTACCCTTACCCTTACCCTTACCCTTACCCTTGCTTTTACCCTTAGGCTTACCCTTACCTTTACCCTCACCCTTACCCTTACCCTTACCCTTACCCTTACCCTTACCCTTGCTTTTACCCTTAAGCTTACCCTTACCCTTACCCTTACCCTTACCCTTACCCTTACCCTTACCCTTACCCTTGCTTTTACCCTTAAGCTTACCCTTACCCTTACCCTTACCCTTACCCTTACCCTTGCATTTACCCTTAAGCTTACCCTTACCCTTACCCTTTTCCTTACCCTTAAGCTTAACCTTACCCTTACCCTTACCCTTACCCTTACCCTTACCCTTACCCTTACCCTTACCCTTACCCTTACCCTTACCCTTACCCTTGCTTTTACCCTTAAGCTTACCCTTACCCTTACCCTTACCCTTACCCTTACCCTTACACTTACCCTTACCCTTACCCTTACCCTTACCCTTACCCTTGCATTTACCCTTAGGCTTACCCTTACCTTTACCCTTACCCTTACCCTTATCCTTACCCTTACCCTTACCCTTACCCTTACCCTTACCCTCACCCTTGCTTTTACCCTTAAGCTTACCCTTACCCTTACCCTTACCCTTACCCTTACCCTTACCCTTGCTTTTACCCTAAAGCTTACCCTTACCCTTACCCTTACCCTTACCCTTACCCTTACCCTTGCTTTTACCCTTAAGCTTACCCTTACCCTTACCCTTACCCTTACCCTTACCCTTACCCTTACCCTTACCCTTACCCTTGCTTTTACCCTTAAGCTTACCCTTACCCTTACCCTTACCCTTACCCTTACCCTTACCCTTACCCTTACCCTTACCCTTACCCTTACCCTTACCCTTACCCTTACCCTTGCTTTTACCCTTAGGCTTACCCTTACCTTTACCCTTACCCTTACCCTTACCCTTACCCTTACCCTTACCCTTACCCTCGCTTTTACCCTTAAGCTCACCCTTACCCTTACCCTTACCCTTACCCTTACCCTTACCCTTGCTTTCACCCTTAAGCTCACCCTTACCCTTACCCTTACCCTTACCCTTACCCTTGCTTTTACCCTTAGGCTTACCCTTACCCTTACCCTTACCCTTACCCTTGCTTTTACCCTTAAGCTTACCCTTACCCTTACCCTTACCCTTAACCTTACCCTTACCCTTACCCTTACCCTTACCCTTACCATTACCCTTACCCTTACCCTTACCCTTACCCTTACCCTTACCCTTACCCTTACCCTTACTCTTACCCTTACCCTTGCTTTTACCCTTAGGCTTACCCTTACCTTTACCCTTACCCTTACCCTTACCCTTACCCTTACCCTTACCCTTACCCTTGCTTTTACCCTTAAGCTTACCCGTACCCTTACCCTTACCCTTACCCTTACCCTTACCCTTGCTTTTACCCTTAAGCTTACCCTTACCCTTACCCTTACCCTTACCCTTACCCTTACCCTTACCCTTACCCTTACCCTAACCCTTACCCTCACCCTTGCTTTTACCCTTAAGCTTACCCTTACCCTTACCCTTACCCTTACCCTTGCTTTTACCCTTAAGCTTACCCTTACCCTTACCCTTACCCTTACTCTTACCCTTACCCTTACCCTTACCCTTGCTTTTACCCTTAGGCTTACCCTTACCCTTACCCTTACCCTTACCCTTGCTTTTACCCTTAAGCTTACCCTTACCCTTACCCTTACCCTTACCCTTACCCTTACCCTTACCCTTACCCTTACCCTTACCCTTACCCTTACCCTTACCCTTACCCTTACCCTTACCCTTACCCTTACCCTTACCCTTACCCTTACCCTTACCCTTGCTTTTACCCTTAGGCTTACCCTTACCTTTACCCTTACCCTTACCCTTACCCTTACCCTTACCCTTTCCCTTACCCTTACCCTTGCTTTTACCCTTAAGCTTACCCTTACCCTTACCCTTACCCTTACCCTTACCCTTACCCTTACCCTTACCCTTACCCTTACTTTTACCCTTAAGCTTACCCTTACCCTTACCCTTACCCTTACCCTTACCCTTACCCTTACCCTTACCCTTACCCTTACCCTTACCCTTACCCTTGCTTTTACCCTTAAGCTTACCCTTACCCTTACCCTTACCCTTACCCTTAAGCTTACCCTTACCCTTACCCTTACCCTCACCCTTACCCTTACCCTTACCCTTACCCTTGCTTTAACCCTTAAGCTTACCCTTACCCTTACCCTTACCCTTACCCTTGCTTTTACCCTTAAGCTTACCCTTACCCTTACCCTTACCCTTGCTTTTACCCTTAAGCTTACCCTTACCCTTACCCTTACCCTTACCCTTACCCTTACCCTTACCCTTACCCTTACCCTTACCCTTACCCTTACCCTTACCCTTGCTTTTACCCTTAAGCTTACCCTTACCCTTATCCTTACCCTTACCCTTAAGCTTACCCTTACCCTTACCCTTACCCTTACCCTTACCCTTGCTTTTACCCTTAAGCTTACCCTTACCCTTACCCTTACCCTTACCCTTAAGCTTACCCTTACCCTTACCCTTACCCTTACCCTTACCCTTACCCTTACCCTTACCCTTACCCTTGCTTTTACCCTTAAGCTTACCCTTACCCTTACCCTTACCCTTACCCTTAAGCTTAACCTTACCCTTACCCTTACCCTTACCCTTACCCTTACCCTTACCCTTACCCTTACCCTTACCCTTGCTTTTACCCCTAAGCTTACCCTTACCCTTACCCTTACCCTTACCCTTACCCTTACCCTTACCCTTACCCTTGCTTTTACCCTTAGGCTTACCCTTACCTTTACCCTTACCCTTACCCTTACCCTTACCCTTACCCTTACCCTTGCTTTTACCCTTAAGCTTACCCTTACCCTTACCCTTACCCTTAAGCTTACCCTTACCCTTACCCTTACCCTTACCCTTACCCTTACCCTTACCCTTACCCTTACCCTTACCCTTACCCTTGCTTTTACCCTTAAGCTTTCCCTTACCCTTACCCTTACCCTTACCCTTACCCTTGCTTTTACCCTTAAGCTTACCCTTACCCTTACCCTTACCCTTAAGCTTACCCTTACCCTTACCCTTACCCTTACCCTTACCCTTACCCTTACCCTTACCCTTACCCTTACCCTTACCCTTGCTTTTACCCTTAAGCTTACCCTTACTCTTACCCTTACCCTTACCCTTAAGCTTACCCTTACCCTTACCCTTACCCTTACCCTTACCCTTAACCTTACCCTTGCTTTTACCCTTAAGCTTACCCTTACCCTTACCCTTACCCTTACCCTTAAGCTTACCCTTACCCTTACCCTTACCCTTACCCTTACCCTTGCTTTTACCCTTAAGCTTACCCTTACCCTTACCCTTACCCTTACCCTTAAGCTTACCCTTACCCTTACCCTTACCCTTACCCTTACCCTTACCCTTACCCTTGCCCTTACCCTTACCCTTGCTTTTACCCTTAAGCTTACCCTTACCCTTACCCTTACCCTTACCCTTGCTTTTACCCTTAAGCTTACCCTTACCCTTACCCTTACCCTTACCCTTAAGCTTACCCTTACCCTTACCCTTACCCTTACCCTTACCCTTACCCTTACCCTTACCCTTGCTTTTACTCTTAAGCTTACCCTTACCCTAACCCTTACCCTTACCCTTACCCTTACCCTTACCCTTACCCTTGCTTTTACCCTTAGGCTTACCCTTACCTTTACCCTTACCCTTACCCTTACCCTTACCCTTACCCTTACCCTTACCCTTACCCTTGCTTTTACCCTTAAGCTTACCCTTACCTTACCCTTACCCTTACCCTTACCCTTACCCTTACCCTTACCCTTACCCTTGCTTTTACCCTTAAGCTTACCCTTACCCTTTCCCTTACCCTTACCCTTGCTTTTACCCTTAGGCTTACCCTTACCCTTACCCTTACCTTTACCCTTGCTTTTACCCTTAAGCTTACCCTTACCCTTACCCTTACCCTTACCCTTACCCTTACCCTTACCCTTACCTTTACCCTTACCCTTACCCTTACCCTTACCCTTACCCTTACCCTTACCCTTACCCTTACCCTTACCCTTACCCTTACCCTTACCCTTACCCTTACCCTTACCCTTACCCTTACCCTTGATTTTACCCTTAGGCTTACCCTTACCTTTACCCTTACCCTTACCCTTACCCATACCCTTACCCTTGCTTTTACCCTTAAGCTTACCCTTACCCTTACCCTTACCCTTACCCTTACCCTTACCCTTACCCTTACCCTTACCCTTACCCTTGCTTTACCCTTAAGCTTACCCTTACCCTTACCCTTACCCTTACCCTTACCCTTACCCTTACCCTTACCCTTACCCTTACCCTTACCCTTACCCTTACCCTTACCCTTACCCTTACCCTTACCCTTACCCTCACCCTTGCTTTTACCCTTAAGCTTACCCTTACCCTTACCCTTACCCTTACCCTTACCCTTACCCTTGCTTTTACCCTTAAGCTTACCCTTACCCTTACCCTTACCCTTACCCTTGCTTTTACCCTTAAGCCTACCCTTACCCTTACCCTTACCCTTACTCTTACCCTTACCCTTACCCTTACCCTTACCCTTACCCTTGCTTTTACCCTTAGGCTTACCCTTACCTTTTCCCTTACCCTTACCCTTACCCTTACCCTTACCCTTACCCTTACCCTTACCCTTACCCTTACCCTTGCTTTTACCCTTAAGCTTACCCTTACCCTTACCCTTACCCTTACCCTTACCCTTACCCTTACCATTACCCTTACCCTTGCTTTTACCCTTAAGCTCACCCTTACCCTTACCCTTACCCTTACCCTTACCCTTACCCTTACCCTTACCCTTACTCTTACCCTTACCCTTGCTTTTACCCTTAAGCTTACCCTTACCCTTACCCTTACCCTTACCCTTAAGCTTACCCTTACCCTTACCCTTACCCTTACCCTTACCCTTACCCTTACCCTTGCTTTTACCCTTAAGCTTACCCTTACCCTTACCCTTACCCTTACCCTTACCCTTGCTTTTACCCTTAAGCTTACCCTTACCCTTACCCTTACCCTTACCCTTAAGCTTACCCTTACCCTTACCCTTACCCTTACCCTTACCCTTACCCTTGCTTTTACCCTTAAGCTTACCCTTACCCTTACCCTTACCCTTACCCTTACCCTTACCCTTAACCTTACCCTTACCCTTACCCTTACCCTTGCTTTTACCCTTAGGCTTACCCTTACCTTTACCCTTACCCTTACCCTTACCCTCACCCTTACCCTTACCCTTACCCTTACCCTCACCCTTACCCTCACCCTTGCTTTTACCCTTAAGCTTACCCTTACCCTTACCCTTACCCTTACCCTTGCTTTTACCCTTAAGCTTACCCTTACCCTTACCCTTACCCTTACCCTTACCCTTACCCTTACCCTTGCTTTTACCCTTAGGCTTACCCTTACCCTTACCCTTACCCTTACCCTTGCTTTTACCCTTAAGCTTACCCTTACCCTTACCCTTACCCTTACCCTTACCCTTACCCTCACCCTTACCCTTACCCTTACCCTCACCCTTGCTTTTACCCTTAAGCTTACCCTTACCCTTACCCTTACCCTTACCCTTACCCTTACCCTTACCCTTGCTTTTACCCTTAAGCTTACCCTTACCCTTACCCTTACCCTTACCCTTGCTTTTACCCTTAAGCCTACCCTTACCCTTACCCTTACCCTTACTCTTACCCTTACCCTTACCCTTACCCTTACCCTTACCCTTGCTTTTACCCTTAGGCTTACCCTTACCTTTTCCCTTACCCTTACCCTTACCCTTACCCTTACCCTTACCCTTACCCTTACCCTTACCCTTACCCTTACCCTTACCCTTACCCTTACCCTTGCTTTTACCCTTAAGCATACCCTTACCCTTACCCTTACCCTTACCCTTACCCTTACCCTTACCCTTACCCTTACCCTTGCTTTTACCCTTAAGCTCACCCTTACCCTTACCCTTACCCTTACCCTTACCCTTACCCTTACCCTTACTCTTACCCTTACCCTTGCTTTTACCCTTAAGCTTACCCTTACCCTTACCCTTACCCTTACCCTTAAGCTTACCCTTACCCTTACCCTTACCCTTACCCTTACCCTTACCCTTACCCTTACCCTTGCTTTTACCCTTAAGCTTACCCTTACCCTTACCCTTACCCTTACCCTTGCTTTTACCCTTAAGCTTACCCTTACCCTTACCCTTACCCTTACCCTTAAGCTTACCCTTACCCTTACCCTTACCCTTACCCTTACCCTTACCCTTGCTTTTACCCTTAAGCTTACCCTTACCCTTACCCTTACCCTTACCCTTACCCTTACCCTTACCCTTACCCTTACCCTTACCCTTACCCTTACCCTTGCTTTTACCCTTAGGCTTACCCTTACCTTTACCCTTACCCTTACCCTTACCCTTACCCTTACCCTTACCCTTGCTTTTACCCTTAAGCTTACCCTTACCCTTAACCCTTACCCTTACCCTTACCCTTACCCTTACCCTTACCCTTACCCTTACCCTTACCCTTACCCTTACCCTTACCCTTACCCTTACCCTTACCCTTACCCTTACCCTTACCCTTACCCTTACCCTTACCCTTGCTTTTACCCTTAAGCTTACCCTTACCCTTACCCTTACCCTTACCCTTGCTTTTACCCTTAAGCTTACCCTTACCCTTACCCTTACCCTTACCCTTACCCTTGCATTTACCCTTAAGCTTACCCTTACCCTTACCCTTTTCCTTACCCTTAAGCTTAACCTTACCCTTACCCTTACCCTTACCCTTACCCTTGCTTTTACCCTTAAGCTTACCCTTACCCTTACCCTTACCCTTACCCTTACCCTTACCCTTACCCTTACCCTTACCCTTACCCTTACCCTTACCCTTACCCTTACCCTTACCCTTACCCTTACCCTTACCCTTACCCTTACCCTTACCCTTACCCTTACCCTTACCCTTGCTTTTACCCTTAAGCTTACCCTTGCCCTTACCCTTACCCTTACCCTTGCTTTTACCCTTAAGCTTACCCGTACCCTTACCCTTACCCTTACCCTTACCCTTGCATTTACCCTTAAGCTTACCCTTACCCTTACCCTTTTCCTTACCCTTAAGCTTAACCTTACCCTTACCCTAACCCTTACCCTTACCCTTACCCTTACCCTTACCCTTACCCTTGCTTTTACCCTTAAGCTTACCCTTGGCCTTACCCTTACCCTTAAGCTTACCCTTACCCTTACCCTTACCCTTACCCTTACCCTTACCCTTACCCTTACCCTTGCTTTTACCCTTAAGCTTACCCTTACCCTTACCCTTACCCTTACCCTTACCCTTACCCTTAACCTTACCCTTACCCTTACCCTTACCCTTGCTTTTACCCTTGGGCTTACCCTTACCTTTACCCTTACCCTTACCCTTACCCTTACCCTTACCCTTACCCTTACCCTTACCCTTGCTTTTACCCTTAAGCTTACCCTTACCCTTACCCTTACCCTTACCCTTACCCTTACCCTTATCCTTACCCTTGCTTTTACCCTTAAGCTTACCCTTACCCTTACCCTTACCCTTACCCTTACCCTTACCCTTACCCTTACCCTTACCCTTACCCTAACCCTTGCTTTTACCCTTAAGCTTACCCTTACCCTTACCCTTACCCTTACCCTTAAGCTTACCCTTACCCTTTCCCTTACCCTTACCCTTACCCTTACCCTTACCCTTACCCTTACCCTTGCTTTTACCCTTAAGCTTACCCTTACCCTTACCCTTACCCTTACCCTTACCCTTACCCTTGCTTTTACCCTTAAGCTTACCCTTACCCTTACCCTTAAGCTTACCCTTACCCTTACCCTTACCCTTACCCTTACCCTCACCCTTACCCTTACCCTTACCCTTGCTTTTACCCTTAAGCTTACCCTTACCCTTAGCCTTACCCTTACCCTTACCCTTACCCTTACCCTTACCCTTACCCTTACCCTTACCCTTACCCTCACCCTTACCCTTACCCTTGCTTTTACCCTTAGGCTTACCCTTACCTTTACCCTTACCCTTACCCTTTCCCTTACCCTTACCCTTACCCTTACCCTTGCTTTTACCCTTAAGCTTACCCTTACCCTTACCCTTACCCTTACCCTTACCATTACCTTTACACTTACCCTTACCCTTACCCTTACCCTTGCTTTTGCCCTTCAGCTTACCCTTACCCTTATCCTTACCCTTACCCTTACCCTTACCCTTACCCTTGCTTTTACCCTTAAGCTTACCCTTACCCTTACCCTTACCTTTACCCTTACCCTTACCCTTACCCTTACCCTTACCCTTACCCTTACCCTTACCCTTACCCTTACCCTTACCCTTACCCTTACCCTTGCTTTTACCCTTAAGCTTACCCTTACCCTTACCCTTACCCTTACCCTTACCCTTACCCTTACCCTTACCCTTACCCTTACCCTTACCCTTACCCTTGCTTTTACCCTTGAGCTTACCCTTACCCTTACCCTTACCCTTACCCTTACCCTTACCCTTACCCTTACCCTTACCCTTACCCTTGCTTTTACCCTTAGGCTTACCCTTACCTTTACCCTCACCCTTACCCTTACCCTTACCCTTACCCTTACCCTTTCCCTTACCTTTACCCTTACCCTTTCCCTTGCTTTTACCCTTAAGCTTACCCTTACCCTTACCCTTACCCTTACCTTTACCCTTACCCTTACCATTACCCTTACCCTTACCCTTACCCTTGCTTTTACCCTTAAGCTTACCCTTACCCTTACCCTTACCCTTACCCTTACCCTTACCCTTACCCTTACCCTTACCCTTACCCTTACCCTTACCCTTACCCTTACCCTTACCCTTACCCTTGCTTTTACCCTTAAGCTTACCCTTACCCTTACCCTTACCCTTACCCTTACCCTTACCCTTACCCTTACCCTTGCTTTTACCCTTAAGCTTACCCTTACCCTTACCCTTACCCTTACCCTTACCCTTGCATTTACCCTTAAGCTTACCCTTACCCTTACCCTTTTCCTTACCCTTAAGCTTAACCTTACCCTTACCCTTACCCTTACCCTTACCCTTACCCTTACCCTTACCCTTACCCTTACCCTTACCCTTGCTTTTACCCTTAAGCTTACCCTTACCCTTACCCTTACCCTTACCCTTACCCTTACACTTACCCTTACCCTTACCCTTACCCTTACCCTTACCCTTGCATTTACCCTTAGGCTTACCCTTACCTTTACCCTTACCCTTACCCTTATCCTTACCCTTACCCTTACCCTTACCCTTACCCTTACCCTCACCCTTGCTTTTACCCTTAAGCTTACCCTTACCCTTACCCTTACCCTTACCCTTACCCTTACCCTTGCTTTTACCCTAAAGCTTACCCTTACCCTTACCCTTACCCTTACCCTTACCCTTACCCTTGCTTTTACCCTTAAGCTTACCCTTACCCTTACCCTTACCCTTACCCTTACCCTTACCCTTACCCTTACCCTTACCCTTGCTTTTACCCTTAAGCTTACCCTTACCCTTACCCTTACCCTTACCCTTACCCTTACCCTTACCCTTACCCTTACCCTTACCCTTACCCTTACCCTTACCCTTACCCTTACCCTTACCCTTGCTTTTACCCTTAGGCTTACCCTTACCTTTACCCTTACCCTTACCCTTACCCTTACCCTTACCCTTACCCTTACCCTCGCTTTTACCCTTAAGCTTACCCTTACCCTTACCCTTACCCTTACCCTTACCCTTACCCTTGCTTTCACCCTTAAGCTTACCCTTACCCTTACCCTTACCCTTACCCTTACCCTTGCTTTTACCCTTAGGCTTACCCTTACCCTTACCCTTACCCTTACCCTTACCCTTGCTTTACCCTTAAGCTTACCCTTACCCTTACCCTTACCCTTACCCTTACCCTTACCCTTACCCTTACCCTTACCCTTACCATTACCCTTACCCTTACCCTTACCCTTACCCTTACCCTTACCCTTACCCTTACCCTTACTCTTACCCTTACCCTTGCTTTTACCCTTAGGCTTACCCTTACCTTTACCCTTACCCTTACCCTTACCCTTACCCTTACCCTTACCCTTACCCTTGCTTTTACCCTTAAGCTTACCCTTACCCTTACCCTTACCCTTACCCTTACCCTTACCCTTGCTTTTACCCTTAAGCTTACCCTTACCCTTACCCTTACCCTTACCCTTACCCTTACCCTTACCCTTACCCTTACCCTTACCCTCACCCTTACCCTCACCCTTGCTTTTACCCTTAAGCTTACCCTTACCCTTACCCTTACCCTTACCCTTGCTTTTACCCTTAAGCTTACCCTTACCCTTACCCTTACCCTTACCCTTACCCTTACCCTTACCCTTGCTTTTACCCTTAGGCTTACCCTTACCCTTACCCTTACCCTTACCCTTGCTTTTACCCTTAAGCTTACCCTTACCCTTACCCTTACCCTTACCCTTACCCTTACCCTTACCCTTACCCTTACCCTTACCCTTACCCTTACCCTTACCCTTACCCTTACCCTTACCCTTACCCTTACCCTTACCCTTACCCTTACCCTTGCTTTTACCCTTAGGCTTACCCTTACCTTTACCCTTACCCTTACCCTTACCCTTATCCTTACCCTTACCCTTACCCTTGCTTTTACCCTTAAGCTTACCCTTACCCTTACCCTTACCCTTACCCTTACCCTTACCCTTACCCTTACCCTTACCCTTACTTTTACCCTTAAGCTTACCCTTACCCTTACCCTTACCCTTACCCTTACCCTTACCCTTACCCTTACCCTTACCCTTACCCTTACCCTTACCCTTACCCTTGCTTTTACCCTTAAGCTTACCCTTACCCTTACCCTTACCCTTACCCTTAAGCTTACCCTTACCCTTACCCTTACCCTCACCCTTACCCTTACCCTTACCCTTACCCTTGCTTTTACCCTTAAGCTTACCCTTACCCTTACCCTTACCCTTACCCTTGCTTTTACCCTTAAGCTTACCCTTACCCTTACCCTTACCCTTACCCTTAAGCTTACCCTTACCCTTACCCTTACCCTTACCCTTACCCTTACCCTTACCCTTACCCTTACCCTTACCCTTACCCTTACCCTTGCTTTTACCCTTAAGCTTACCCTTACCCTTACCCTTACCCTTACCCTTAAGCTTACCCTTACCCTTACCCTTACCCTTACCCTTACCCTTGCTTTTACCCTTAAGCTTACCCTTACCCTTACCCTTACCCTTACCCTTAAGCTTACCCTTACCCTTACCCTTACCCTTACCCTTACCCTTACCCTTACCCTTACCCTTACCCTTGCTTTTACCCTTAAGCTTACCCTTACCCTTACCCTTACCCTTACCCTTAAGCTTAACCTTACCCTTACCCTTACCCTTACCCTTACCCTTACCCTTACCCTTACCCTTACCCTTACCCTTGCTTTTACCCCTAAGCTTACCCTTACCCTTACCCTTACCCTTACCCTTACCCTTACCCTTACCCTTACCCTTGCTTTTACCCTTAGGCTTACCCTTACCTTTACCCTTACCCTTACCCTTACCCTTACCCTTACCCTTACCCTTACCCTTGCTTTTACCCTTAAGCTTACCCTTACCCTTACCCTTACCCTTAAGCTTACCCTTACCCTTACCCTTACCCTTACCCTTACCCTTACCCTTACCCTTACCCTTACCCTTACCCTTGCTTTTACCCTTAAGCTTTCCCTTACCCTTACCCTTACCCTTACCCTTACCCTTGCTTTTACCCTTAAGCTTACCCTTACCCTTACCCTTACCCTTAAGCTTACCCTTACCCTTACCCTTACCCTTACCCTTACCCTTACCCTTACCCTTACCCTTACCCTTACCCTTACCCTTACCCTTACCCTTACCCTTGCTTTTACCCTTAAGCTTACCCTTACTCTTACCCTTACCCTTACCCTTAAGCTTACCCTTACCCTTACCCTTACCCTTACCCTTACCCTTAACCTTACCCTTGCTTTCACCCTTAAGCTTACCCTTACCCTTACCCTTACCCTTACCCTTAAGCTTACCCTTACCCTTACCCTTACCCTTACCCTTACCCTTGCTTTTACCCTTAAGCTTACCCTTACCCTTACCCTTACCCTTACCCTTAAGCTTACCCTTACCCTTACCCTTACCCTTACCCTTACCCTTACCCTTACCCTTGCCCTTACCCTTACCCTTGCTTTTACCCTTAAGCTTACCCTTACCCTTACCCTTACCCTTACCCTTGCTTTTACCCTTAAGCTTACCCTTACCCTTACCCTTACCCTTACCCTTAAGCTTACCCTTACCCTTACCCTTACCCTTACCCTTACCCTTACCCTTACCCTTACCCTTACCCTTGCTTTTACTCTTAAGCTTACCCTTACCCTAACCCTTACCCTTACCCTTACCCTTACCCTTACCCTTACCCTTGCTTTTACCCTTCGGCTTACCCTTACCTTTACCCTTACCCTTACCCTTACCCTTACCCTTACCCTTACCCTTACCCTTACCCTTGCTTTTACCCTTAAGCTTACCCTTACCTTACCCTTACCCTTACCCTTACCCTTACCCTTACCCTTACCCTTGCTTTTACCCTTAAGCTTACCCTTACCCTTACCCTTACCCTTACCCTTGCTTTTACCCTTAGGCTTACCCTTACCCTTACCCTTACCCTTACCCTTGCTTTTACCCTTAAGCTTACCCTTACCCTTACCCTTACCCTTACCCTTACCCTTACCCTTACCCTTACCCTTACCCTTACCCTTACCCTTACCCTTACCCTTACCCTTACCCTTACCCTTACCCTTACCCTTACCCTTACCCTTACCCTTACCCTTACCCTTACCCTTACCCTTACCCTTACCCTTGCTTTTACCCTTAGGCTTACCCTTACCTTTACCCTTACCCTTACCCTTACCCTTACCCTTACCCTTGCTTTTACCCTTAAGCTTACCCTTACCCTTACCCTTACCCTTACCCTTACCCTTACCCTTACCCTTACCCTTGCTTTTACCCTTAAGCTTACCCTTACCCTTACCCTTACCCTTACCCTTACCCTTACCCTTGCCCTTACCCTTACCCTTACCCTTACCCTTACCCTTACCCTCACCCTTGCTTTTACCCTTAAGCTTACCCTTACCCTTACCCTTACCCTTACCCTTACCCTTACCCTTGCTTTTACCCTTAAGCTTACCCTTACCCTTACCCTTACCCTTACCCTTGCTTTTACCCTTAAGCCTACCCTTACCCTTACCCTTACCCTTACTCTTACCCTTACCCTTACCCTTACCCTTACCCTTACCCTTGCTTTTACCCTTAGGCTTACCCTTACCTTTTCCCTTACCCTTACCCTTACCCTTACCCTTACCCTTACCCTTACCCTTACCCTTACCCTTACCCTTACCCTTGCTTTTACCCTTAAGCTTACCCTTACCCTTACCCTTACCCTTACCCTTACCCTTACCCTTACCCTTACCCTTACCCTTACCCTTACCCTTACCCTTGCTTTTACCCTTAAGCTCACCCTTACCCTTACCCTTACCCTTACCCTTACCCTTACCCTTACTCTTACCCTTACCCTTGCTTTTACCCTTAAGCTTACCCTTACCCTTACCCTTACCCTTACCCTTAAGCTTACCCTTACCCTTACCCTTACCCTTACCCTTACCCTTACCCTTGCTTTTACCCTTAAGCTTACCCTTACCCTTACCCTTACCCTTACCCTTACCCTTGCTTTTACCCTTAAGCTTACCCTTACCCTTACCCTTACCCTTACCCTTAAGCTTACCCTTACCCTTACCCTTACCCTTACCCTTACCCTTACCCTTGCTTTTACCCTTAAGCTTACCCTTACCCTTACCCTTACCCTTACCCTTACCCTTACCCTTACCCTTACCCTTACCCTTACCCTTACCCTTACCCTTACCCTTGCTTTTACCCTTAGGCTTACCCTTACCTTTACCCTTACCCTTACCCTTACCCTTACCCTTACCCTTACCCTTACCCTTACCCTTACCCTCACCCTTACCCTCACCCTTGCTTTTACCCTTAAGCTTACCCTTACCCTTACCCTTACCCTTACCCTTGCTTTTACCCTTAAGCTTACCCTTACCCTTACCCTTACCCTTACCCTTACCCTTACCCTTACCCTTGCTTTTACCCTTAGGCTTACCCTTACCCTTACCCTTACCCTTACCCTTACCCTTACCCTTACCCTTGCTTTTACCCTTAAGCTTACCCTTACCCTTACCCTTACCCTTACCCTTACCCTTACCCTTACCCTTACCCTTACCCTTACCCTTACCCTTACCCTTACCCTTACCCTTACCCTTACCCTTACCCTTACCCTTACCCTTACCCTTACCCTTACCCTTACCCTTACCCTTGCTTTTACCCTTAGGCTTACCCTTACCTTTACCCTTACCCTTACCCTTACCCTTACCCTTACCCTTACCCTTACCCTTGCTTTTACCCTTAAGCTTACCCTTACCCTTACCCTTACCCTTACCCTTACCCTTACCCTTACCCTTACCCTTACCCTTACTTTTACCCTTAAGCTTACCCTTACCCTTACCCTTACCCTTACCCTTACCCTTACCCTTACCCTTACCCTTACCCTTACCCTTACCCTTACCCTTGCTTTTACCCTTAAGCTTACCCTTACCCTTACCCTTACCCTTACCCTTAAGCTTACCCTTACCCTTACCCTTACCCTCACCCTTACCCTTACCCTTACCCTTACCCTTACCCTTGCTTTTACCCTTAAGCTTACCCTTACCCTTACCCTTACCCTTACCCTTGCTTTTACCCTTAAGCTTACCCTTACCCTTACCCTTACCCTTACCCTTAAGCTTACCCTTACCCTTACCCTTACCCTTACCCTTACCCTTACCCTTACCCTTACCCTTACCCTTACCCTTACCCTTACCCTTACCCTTGCTTTTACCCTTAAGCTTACCCTTACCCTTACCCTTACCCTTACCCTTAAGCTTACCCTTACCCTTACCCTTACCCTTACCCTTACCCTTGCTTTTACCCTTAAGCTTACCCTTACCCTTACCCTTACCCTTACCCTTAAGCTTACCCTTACCCTTACCCTTACCCTTACCCTTACCCTTACCCTTACCCTTACCCTTGCTTTTACCCTTAAGCTTACCCTTACCCTTACCCTTACCCTTACCCTTAAGCTTAACCTTACCCTTACCCTTACCCTTACCCTTACCCTTACCCTTACCCTTACCCTTACCCTTACCCTTGCTTTTACCCTTAAGCTTACCCTTACCCTTACCCTTACCCTTACCCTTACCCTTACCCTTACCCTTACCCTTGCTTTTACCCTTAGGCTTACCCTTACCTTTACCCTTACCCTTACCCTTACCCTTACCCTTACCCTTACCCTTGCTTTTACCCTTAAGCTTACCCTTACCCTTACCCTTACCCTTAAGCTTACCCTTACCCTTACCCTTACCCTTACCCTTACCCTTACCCTTACCCTTACCCTTACCCTTACCCTTACCCTTACCCTTACCCTTGCTTTTACCCTTAAGCTTTCCCTTACCCTTACCCTTACCCTTACCCTTACCCTTGCTTTTACCCTTAAGCTTACCCTTACCCTTACCCTTACCCTTAAGCTTACCCTTACCCTTACCCTTACCCTTACCCTTACCCTTACCCTTACCATTACCCTTACCCTTACCCTTACCCTTACCCTTACCCTTACCCTTACCCTTGCTTTTACCCTTAAGCTTACCCTTACTCTTACCCTTACCCTTACCCTTAAGCTTACCCTTACCCTTACCCTTACCCTTACCCTTACCCTTAACCTTACCCTTGCTTTTACCCTTAAGCTTACCCTTACCCTTACCCTTACCCTTACCCTTACCCTTAAGCTTACCCTTACCCTTACCCTTACCCTTACCCTTGCTTTTACCCTTAAGCTTACCCTTACCCTTACCCTTACCCTTACCCTTCAGCTTACCCTTACCCTTACCCTTACCCTTACCCTTACCCTTACCCTTACCCTTGCCCTTACCCTTACCCTTGCTTTTACCCTTAAGCTTACCCTTACCCTTACCCTTACCCTTACCCTTGCTTTTACCCTTAAGCTTACCCTTACCCTTACCCTTACCCTTACCCTTAAGCTTACCCTTACCCTTACCCTTACCCTTACCCTTACCCTTACCCTTACCCTTACCCTTGCTTTTACTCTTAAGCTTACCCTTACCCTAACCCTTACCCTTACCCTTACCCTTACCCTTACCCTTACCCTTGCTTTTACCCTTAGGCTTACCCTTACCTTTACCCTTACCCTTACCCTTACCCTTACCCTTACCCTTACCCTTACCCTTACCCTTGCTTTTACCCTTAAGCTTACCCTTACCTTACCCTTACCCTTACCCTTACCCTTACCCTTACCCTTACCCTTGCTTTTACCCTTAAGCTTACCCTTACCCTTACCCTTACCCTTACCCTTGCTTTTACCCTTAGGCTTACCCTTACCCTTACCCTTACCCTTACCCTTGCTTTTACCCTTAAGCTTACCCTTACCCTTACCCTTACCCTTACCCTTACCCTTACCCTTACCCTTACCCTTACCCTTACCCTTACCCTTACCCTTACCCTTACCCTTACCCTTACCTTACCCTTACCCTTACCCTTACCCTTACCCTTACCCTTACCCTTACCCTTGCTTTTACCCTTAGGCTTACCCTTACCTTTACCCTTACCCTTACCCTTACCCTTACCCTTACCCTTGCTTTTACCCTTAAGCTTACCCTTACCCTTACCCTTACCCTTACCCTTACCCTTACCCTTACCCTTACCCTTACCCTTGCTTTTACCCTTGAGCTTACCCTTACCTTACCCTTACCCTTACCCTTACCCTTACCCTTACCCTTACCCTTACCCTTACCCTTACCCTTACCCTTACCCTTACCCTTACCCTCACCCTTGCTTTTACCCTTAAGCTTACCCTTACCCTTACCCTTACCCTTACCCTTACCCTTACCCTTACCCTTGCTTTACCCTTAAGCTTACCCTTACCCTTACCCTTACCCTTACCCTTACCCTTGCTTTTACCCTTAGGCTTACCCTTACCCTTACCCTTACCCTTACCCTTGCTTTTACCTTAAGCCTACCCTTACCCTTACCCTTACCCTTACTCTTACCCTTACCCTTACCCTTACCCTTACCCTTACCCTTGCTTTTACCCTTAGGCTTACCCTTACCTTTTCCCTTACCCTTACCCTTACCC
>CAUEHS010000164.1:0-46113 GCA_958510865.1 Myrrha octodecimguttata | reverse complement strand
CCCTTACCCTTACCCTTACCCTTGCTTATACCCTTAAGCTTACCCTTACCCTTACCCTTACCCTTACTCTTACCCTTACCCTTACCCTTACCCTTACCCTTACCCTTACCCTTACCCTTACCCTTGCTTTTACCCTTAGGCTTACCCTTACCTTTACCCTTACCCTTACCCTTACCCTTACCCTTACCCTTACCCTTACCCTTACCCTTACCCTTACCCTTACCCTTACCCTTACCCTTACCCTTGCTTTTACCCTTAAGCTTACCCTTACCCTTACCCTTACCCTTACCCTTACCCTTACCCTAACCCTTACCCTTGCTTTTACCCTTTAGCTTACCTTACCCTTACCCTTACCCTTACCCTTACCCTTACCCTTACCCTTACCCTTACCCTTACCCTTACCCTTACCCTTACCCTTACCCTTACCCTTACCCTTACCCTTACCCTTACCCTTACCCTTACCCTTACCCTTGCTTTTACCCTTAAGCTTACCCTTACCCTTACCCTTACCCTTACCCTTACCCTTACCCTTACCCTAACCCTTACCCTTACCCTTACCCTTACCCTTGCTTTACCCTTAAGCTTACCCTTACCCTTACCCTTGCCCTTACCCTTACCCTTGCTTTTACCCTTAGGCTTAACCTTACCTTTACCCTTACCCTTACCCTTACCCTTACCCTTACCCTTACCCTTACCCTTACCCTTACCCTTACCCTTACCCTTACCCTTACCCTTGCTTTTACCCTTAAGCTTACCCTTACCCTTACCCTTACCCTTACCCTTACCCTTACCCTTGCTTTTACCCTTAAGCTTACCCTTACCCTTACCCTTACCCTTACCCTTACCCTTGCTTTTACCCTTAGGCTTACCCTTACCCTTACCCTTACCCTTACCCTTGCTTTTACCCTTAAGCTTACCCTTACCCTTACTCTTACCCTTACCCTTACCCTTACCCTTACCCTTACCCTTACCCTTACCCTTACCCTTACCCTTACCCTTACCCTTGCTTTTACCCTTAGGCTTACCCTTACCTTTACCCTTACCCTAACCCTTACCCTTACCCTTACCCTTACCCTTACCCTTGCTTTTACCCTTAAGCTTACCCTTACCCTTACCCTTACCCTTACCCTTACCCTTACCCTTACCCTTGCTTTTACCCTTAAGCTTACCCTTACCCTCACCCTTACCCTTACCCTTACCCTTACCCTTACCCTTACCCTTACCCTTGCTTTTACCCTTAAGCTTACCCTTACCCTTACCCTTACCCTTACCCTTACCCTAACCTTACCCTTGCTTTTACCCTTAAGCTTACCCTTACCCTTACCCTTACCCTTACCCTTACCCTTACCCTTACCTTTACCCTTACCCTTACCCTTACCCTTACCCTTACCCTTACCCTTACCCTTACCCTTACCCTTACCCTTGCTTTTACCCTTAAGCTTACCCTTACCCTTACCCTTACCCTTACCCTTACCCTTACCCTTGCCCTTACCCTTACCCTTGCTTTTACCCTTAAGCTTACCCTTACCCTTACCCTTACCCTTACCCTTACCCTTACCCTTACCCTTACCCTTACCCTTGCTTTTACCCTTAGGCTTACCCTTACCTTTACCCTTACCCTTACCCTTACCCTTACCCTTACCCTTACCCTTACCCTTGCTTTTACCCTTAAGCTTACCCTTACCCTTACCCTTACCCTTACCCTTACCCTTACCCTTACCCTTGGTTTTACCCTTAAGCTTACCCTTACCCTTACCCTTACCCTTACCCTTACCCTTACCCTTGCTTTTACCCTTAGGCTTACCCTTACCCTTACCCTTACCCTTACCCTTGCTTTTACCCTTAAGCTTACCCTTACCCTTACCCTTACTCTTACCCTTACCCTTACCCTTACCCTTACCCTTACCCTTACCCTTACCCTTACCCTTACCCTTGCTTTTACCCTTAGGCTTACCCTTACCTTTACCCTTACCCCTTACCTTTACCCTTACCCTAACCCTTACCCTTACCCTTACCCTTACCCTTACCCTTGCTTTTACCCTTAAGCTTACCCTTACCCTTACCCTTACCCTTACCCTTACCCTTACCCTTACCCTTACCCTTGCTTTTACCCTTAAGCTTACCCTTACCCTTACCCTTACCCTTACCCTTACCCTTACCCTTACCCTTACCCTTACCCTTACCCTTACCCTTACCCTTACCCTTACCCTTACCCTTATCCTTGCTTTTACCCTTAGGCTTACCCTTACCTTTACCCTTACCCTTACCCTTACCCTTACCCTTACCCTTGCTTTTACCCTCAAGCTTACCCTTACCCTTACCCTTACCCTTACCCTTAAGCTTACCCTTACCCTTACCCTTACCCTTACCCTTACCCTTACCCTTACCCTTACCCTTACCCTTACCCTTGCTTTTACCCTTAAGCTTACCCTTACCCTTACCCTTTCCCTTACCCTTACCCTTGCTTTTACCCTTAAGCTTACCCTTACCCTTACCCTCACCCTTACCCTTAAGCTTTCCCTTACCCTTACCCTTACCCTTACCCTTACCCTTACCCTTACCCTTACCCTTGCTTTTACCCTTAAGCTTACCCTTACCCTTACCCTTACCCTTACCCTTAAGCTTACCCTTACCCTTACCCTTACCCTTACCCTCACCCTTACCCTTACCCTTGCTTTTACCCTTAAGCTTACCCTTACCCTTACCCTTACCCTTACCCTTAAGCTTACCCTTACCCTTACCCTTACCCTTACCCTTACCCTTACCCTTGCTTTTACCCTTAAGCTTACCCTTACCCTTACCCTTACCCTTACCCTTAAGCTTACCCTCACCCTTACCCTTACCCTTACCCTTACCCTTACCCTTACCCTTACCCTTACCCTTACCCTTACCCTTACCCTTACCCTTACCCTTGCTTTTACCCTTAAGCTTACCCTTACCCTTACCCTTACCCTTACCCTTAAGCTTACCCTTACCCTTACCCTTACCCTTACCCTAACCCTTATCCTTACCCTTACCCTTACCCTTATCCTTGCTTTTACCCTTAAGCTTTCCCTTACCCTTACCCTTAACCTTACCCTTACCCTTACCCTTACCCTTACCCTTACCCTTACCCTTGCTTTTACCCTTAGGCTTACCCTTACCTTTACCCTTACCCTTACCCTTACCCTTACCCTTACCCTTACCCTTACCCTTACCTTTACCCTTACCCTTGCTTTTACCCTTAAGCTTACCCTTACCCTTACCCGTACCCTTACCCTTACCCTTACTCTTGCTTTTACCCTTAAGCTTACCCTTACCCTTACCCTTACCCTTACCCTTACCCTTGCTTTTACCCTTAGGCTTACCCTTACCCTTTCCCTTACCCTTACCCTTGCTTTTACCCTTAAGCTTACCCTTACCCTTACCCTTACCCTTACCCTTACCCTTACCCTTACCCTTACCCTTACCCTTACCCTTACCCTTACCCTAACCCTTACCCTTACCCTTACCCTTACCCTTACCCTTGCTTTTACCCTTAGGCTTACCCTTACCTTTACCCTTACCCTTACCCTTACCCTTACCCTTACCCTTGCTTTTACCCTTAAGCTTACCCTTACCCTTACCCTTACCCTTACCCTTACCCTTACCCTTACCCTTACCCTTGCTTTTACCCTTAAGCTTACCCTTACCCTTACCCTTACCCTTACCCTTACCCTTACCCTTACCCTTACCCTCACCCTTGCTTTTACCCTTAAGCTTACCCTTACCCTTACCCTTACCCTTACCCTTACCCTTACCCTTACCCTTACCCTTGCTTTTACCCTTAAGCTTACCCTTACCCTTACCTTTACCCTTACCCTTACCCTTGCTTCTACCCTTAGGCTTACCCTTACCCTTACCCTTACCCTTACCCTTGCTTTTACCCTTAAGCTTACCCTTACCCTTACCCTTACCCTTACTCTTACCCTTACCCTTACCCTTACCCTTACCCTTGCTTTAACCCTTAGGCTTACCCTTACCTTTACCCTTACCCTTACCCTTACCCTTACCCTTACCCTTACCCTTACCCTTACCCTTACCCTTACCCTTGCTTTTACCCTTAAGCTAACCCTTACCCTTACCCTTACCCTTACCCTTACCCTTACCCTTAACCTTACCCTTACCCTTGCTTTTACCCTTAAGCTCACCCTTACCCTTACCCTTACCCTTACACTTACCCTTACCCTGACCCTTACCCTTGCTTTTACCCTTAAGCTTACCCTTACCCTTACCCTTACCCTTACCCTTAAGCTTACCCTTACCCTTACCCTTACCCTTACCCTTACCCTTACCCTTACCCTTACCCTTACCCTTACCCTTGCTTTTACCCTTAAGCTTACCCTTACCCTTACCCTTACCCTTACCCTTAAGCTTACCCTTACCCTTACCCTTACCCTTACCCTTACCCTTACCCTTACCCTTGCTTTTACCCTTAAGCTTACCCTTACCCTTACCCTTACCCTTACCCTAACCCTTACCCTTAACCTTACCCTTACCCTTACCCTAACCCTTACCCTTACCCTTGCTTTTACCCTTAGGCTTACCCTTACCTTTACCCTTACAATCACCCTTACCCTTACCCTTACCCTTACCCTTACCCTTACCCTTGCTTTTACCCTTAAGCTTACCCTTACCCTTACCCTTACCCTTACCCTTACCCTTACCCTTACCCTTACCCTTACCCTTACCCTTACCCTTACCCTTACCCTTACCCTTGCTTTTACCCTTAAGCTTACCCTTACCCTTACCCTTACCCTTACCCTTACCCTTAACCTTACCCTTACCCTTACCCTTACCCTTACCCTTGCTTTTACCCTTAAGCTTACCCTTACCCTTACCCTTACTCTTACCCTTACCCTTACCCTTACCCTTACCCTTGCTTTTACCCTTAAGCTTACCCTTACCCTTACCTTTACCCTTACCCTTACCCTTACCCTTACCCATACCCTTACCCTTACCCTTACCCTTACCCTTACCCTTACCCTTGCTTTTACCCTTAGGCTTACCCTTACCTTTAGCCTTACCCTTACCCTTACCCTTACCCTTACCCTTACCCTTGCTTTTACCCTTAAGCTTACCCTTACCCTTACCCTTACCCTTACCCTTACCCTTGCTTTTACCCTTAAGCTTACCCTTACCCTTACCCTTACCCTTACACTTACCCTTGCTTTTACCCTTAGGCTTACCCTTACCCTTACCCTTACCCTTACCCTTAAGCTTACCCTTACCCTTACCCTTACCTTTACCCTTACCCTTACCCTTACCCTTACCCTTACCCTTACCCTTACCCTTGCTTTTACCCTTAAGCTTACAATTACCCTTACCCTTACCCTTACCCTTACCCTTACCCTTACCCTTACCCTTACCCCTACCCTTTCCCTTGCTTTGACCCTTAGGCTTACCCTTACCTTTACCCTCACCCTTACCCTTACCCTTACCCTTACCCTTACCCTTACCCTTACCCTTACCCTTACCCTTACCCTTGCTTTTACCCTTAAGCTTACCCTTACCCTTACCCTTACCCTTACCCTTACCCTTACCCTCACCCTTACCCTTACCCTTGCTTTTACCCTTAGGCTTACCCTTACCTTTACCCTTACCCTTACCCTTACCCTTACCCTTACCCTTACCCTTACCCTTACCCTTACCCTTACCCTTACCCTTACCCTTGCTTTTACCCTTAAGCTTACCCTTACCCTTACCCTTACCCTTACCCTTACCCTAACCCTTACCCTTGCTTTTACCCTTTAGCTTACCCTTACCCTTACCCTTACCCTTACCCTTACCCTTACCCTTACCCTTACCCTTACCCTTACCCTTACCCTTACCCTTACCCTTACCCTTACCCTTACCCTTGCTTTTACCCTTAAGCTTACCCTTACCCTTACCCTTACCCTTACCCTTACCCTTACCCTTACCCTTACCCTTACCCTTACCCTTACCCTTACCCTTGCTTTTACCCTTAAGCTTACCCTTACCCTTACCCTTACCCTTACCCTTACCCTTGCTTTTACCCTTAGGCTTAACCTTACCTTTACCCTTACCCTTACCCTTACCCTTACCCTTACCCTTACCCTTACCCTTACCCTTACCCTTGCTTTTACCCTTAAGCTTACCCTTACCCTTACCCTTACCCTTACCCTTACCCTTACCCTTGCTTTTACCCTTAAGCCTTCCCTTACCCTTACCCTTACCCTTACCCTTACCCTTGCTTTTACCCTTAGGCTTACCCTTACCCTTACCCTTACCCTTACCCTTGCTTTTACCCTTAAGCTTACCCTTACCCTTACCCTTACTCTTACCCTTACCCTTACCCTTACCCTTACCCTTACCCTTACCCTTACCCTTACCCTTACCCTTACCCTTACCCTTACCCTGGCTTTTACCCTTAGGCTTACCCTTACCTTTACCCTCACCCTAACCCTTACCCTTACTCTTACCCTTACCCTTACCCTTGCTTTTACCCTTAAGCTTACCCTTACCCTTACCCTTACCCTTACCCTTACCCTAACCCTTACCCTTGCTTTTACCCTTAAGCTTACCCTTACCCTTACCCTTACCCTTACCCTTACCCTTACCCTTACCCTTACCCTTACCCTTACCCTTATCCTTACCCTTGCTTTTACCCTTAAGCTTACCCTTACCCTTACCCTTACCCTTACCCTTACCCTAACCCTTACCCTTGCTTTTACCCTTAAGCTTACCCTTACCCTTACCCTTACCCTTACCCCTACCCTTACCCTTACCCTTACCTTTACCCTTACCCTTACCCTCACCCTTACCCTTACCCTTACCCTTACCCTTACCCTTACCCTTGCTTTTACCCTTAAGCTTACCCTTACCCTTACCCTTACCCTTACCCTTACCCTTACCCTTACCCTTACCCTTACCCTTGCTTTTACCCTTAGGCTTACCCTTACCTTTACCCTTACCCTTACCCTTACCCTTACCCTTACCCTTACCCTTACCCTTGCTTTTACCCTTAAGCTTACCCTTACCCTTACCCTTACCCTTACCCTTAACCTTGCTTTTACCCTTAAGCTTACCCTTACCCTTACCCTTACCCTTACCCTTACCCTTACCCTTGCTTTTACCCTTAGGCTTACCCTTACCCTTACCCTTACCCTTACTCTTACCCTTACCCTTACCCTTACCCTTACCCTTACCCTTATCCTTACCCTTACCCTTACCCTTACCCTTGCTTTTACCCTTAGGCTTACCCTTACCTTTACCCTTACCCTAACCCTTACCCTTACCCTTACCCTTACCCTTACCCTTGCTTTTACCCTTAAGCTTACCCTTACCCTTACCCTTACCCTTACCCTTACCCTTACCCTTACCCTTACCCTTGCTTTTACCCTTAAGCTTACCCTTACCCTTACCCTTACCCTTACCCTTACCCTTACCCTTACCCTTACCCTTACCCTTACCCTTACCCTTACCCTTACCCTTACCCTTACCCTTACCCTTGCTTTTACCCTTAAGCTTACCCTTACCCTTACCCTTACCCTTACCCTTACCCTTACCCTTACCCTTACCCTTACCCTTACCCTTACCCTTACCCTTACCCTTCCCCTTACCCTTACCCTTACCCTTACCCTTATCCTTGCTTTTACCCTTAGGCTTACCCTTACCTTTACCCTTACCCTTACCCTTACCCTTACCCTTACCCTTGCTTTTACCCTTAAGCTTACCCTTACCCTTACCCTTACCCTTACCCTTAAGCTTACCCTTACCCTTACCCTTACCCTTACCCTTACCCTTACCCTTACCCTTACCCTTACCCTTACCCTTACCCTTACCCTTACCCTTACCCTTACCCTTACCCTTACCCTTGCTTTTACCCTCAAGCTTACCCTTACCCTTACCCTTACCCTTACCCTTACCCTTGCTTTAACCCTTAAGCTTACCCTTACCCTTACCCTTACCCTTACCCTTAAGCTTTCCCTTACCCTTACCCTTACCCTTACCCTTACCCTTACCCTTACCCTTACCCTTACCCTTACCCTTACCCTTACCCTTACCCTTACCCTTACCCTTACCCTTACCCTTACCCTTACCCTTACCCTTACCCTTACCCTTACCCTTGCTTTTACCCTTAAGCTTACCCTTACCCTTACCCTTACCCTTACCCTTAAGCTTACCCTTACCCTTACCCTTACCCTTACCCTCACCCTTACCCTTACCCTTGCTTTTACCCTTAAGCTTACCCTTACCCTTACCCTTACCCTTACCCTTAAGCTTACCCTTACCCTTACCCTTACCCTTACCCTTACCCTTACCCTTACCCTTGCTTTTACCCTTAAGCTTACCCTTACCCTTACCCTTACCCTTACCCTTAAGCTTACCCTTACCCTTACCCTTACCCTTACCCTTACCCTTACCCTTACCCTTACCCTTACCCTTACCCTTACCCTTACCCTTGCATTTACCCTTAAGCTTACCCTTACCCTTACCCTTACCCTTACCCTTGCTTTTACCCTTAAGCTTACCCTTACCCTTACCCTTACCCTTACCCTTGAGCTCACCCTTACCCTTACCCTTACCCTTACCCTTACCCTTACCCTTACCCTTACCCTTACCCTTACCCTTACCCTTACCCTTACCCTTACCCTTACCCTTACTTACCCTTACCCTTACCCTTACCCTTACCCTTACCCTTGCTTTTACCCTTAGGCTTACCCTTACCTTTACCCTTACCCTTACCCTTACCCTTACCCTTACCCTTACCCTTACCCTTACCTTTACCCTTACCCTTGCTTTTACCCTTAAGCTTACCCTTACCCTTACCCTTACCCTTACCCTTACCCTTACTCTTGCTTTTACCCTTAAGCTTACCCTTACCCTTACCCTTACACTTACACTTACCCTTGCTTTTACCCTTAGGCTTACCCTTACCCTTTCCCTTACCCTTACCCTTGCTTTTACCCTTAAGCTTACCCTTACCCTTACCCTTACCCTTACCCTTACCCTTACCCTTACCCTTACCCTTACCCTTACCCTTACCCTTACCCTTACCCTTACCCTTACCCTTACCCTTACCCTTACCCTTACCCTAACCCTTACCCTTACCCTTACCCTTACCCTCACCCTTGCTTTTACCCTTAGGCTTACCCTTACCTTTACCCTTACCCTTACCCTTACCCTTACCCTTACCCTTGCTTTTACCCTTAAGCTTACCCTTACCCTTACCCTTACCCTTACCCTTACCCTTACCCTTACCCTTACCCTTACCTTTGCTTTTACCCTTAAGCTTACCCTTACCCTTACCCTTACCCTTACCCTTACCCTTACCCTTACCCTTACCCTCACCCTTGCTTTTACCCTTAAGCTTACCCTTACCCTTACCCTTACCCTTACCCTTAACCTTGCTTTTACCCTTAGGCTTACCCTTACCCTTACCCTTACCCTTACCCTTGCTTTTACCCTTAAGCTTACCCTTACCCTTACCCTTACCCTTACTCTTACCCTTACCCTTACCCTTACCCTTACCCTTGCTTTTACCCTTAGGCTTACCCTTACCTTTACCCTTACCCTTACCCTTACCCTTACCCTTACCCTTACCCTTACCCTTACCCTTGCTTTTACCCTTAAGCTAACCCTTACCCTTACCCTTACCCTTACCCTTACCCTTAACCTTACCCTTACCCTTGCTTTTACCCTTAAGCTCACCCTTACCCTTACCCTTACCCTTACCCTTACACTTACCCTTACCCTGACCCTTACCCTTGCTTTTACCCTTAAGCTTACCCTTACCCTTACCCTTACCCTTACCCTTAAGCTTACCCTTACCCTTACCCTTACCCTTACCCTTACCCTGACACTTACCCTTGCTTTTACCCTTAAGCTTACCCTTACCCTTACCCTTACCCTTACCCTTGCTTTTACCCTTAAGCTTACCCTTACCCTTACCCTTACCCTTACCCTTAAGCTTACCCTTACCCTTACCCTTACCCTTACCCTTACCCTTACCCTTACCCTTGCTTTTACCCTTAAGCTTACCCTTACCCTTACCCTTACCCTTACCCTAACCCTTACCCTTAACCTTACCCTTACCCTTACCCTTACCCTTACCCTTACACTTGCTTTTACCCTTAGGCTTACCTTTACCCTTACCATTACCCTTACCCTTACCCTTACCCTTACCCTTACCCTTACCCTTACCCTTGCTTTTACCCTTAAGCTTACCCTTACCCTTACCCTTACCCTTACCCTTACCCTTACCCTTACCCTTACCCTTACCCTTACCCTTACCCTTACCCTTACCCTTGCTTTTACCCTTAAGCTTACCCTTACCCTTACCCTTACCCTTACCCTTACCCTTACCCTTACCCTTACCCTTACCCTTACCCTTGCTTTTACCCTTAAGCTTACCCTTACCCTTACCCTTACTCTTTCCCTTACCCTTACCCTTACCCTTACCTTTGCTTTTACCCTTAAGCTTACCCTTACCCTTACCTTTACCCTTACCCTTACCCTTACCCTTACCCTTACCCTTACCCTTACCCTTACCCTTACCCTTACCCTTACCCTTACCCTTACCCTTACCCTTACCCTTACCCTTACCCTTACCCTTACCCTTGCTTTTACCCTTAGGCTTACCCTTACCTTTAGCCTTACCCTTACCCTTACCCTTACCCTTACCCTTACCCTTACCCTTACCCTTGCTTTTACCCTTAAGCTTACCCTTACCCTTACCCTTACCCTTACCCTTACCCTTACCCTTACCCTTGCTTTTACCCTTAAGCTTACCCTTACCCTTACCCTTACCCTTACACTTACCCTTGCTTTTACCCTTAGGCTTACCCTTACCCTTACCCTTACCCTTACCCTTAAGCTTACCCTTACCCTTACCCTTACCCTTACCCTTACCCTTACCCTTACCCTTACCCTTACCCTTACCCTTGCTTTTACCCTTAAGCTTACCCTTACCCTTACCCTTACCCTTACCCTTACCCTCACCCTTACCCTTGCTTTGACCCTTAGGCTTACCCTTACCTTTACCCTTACCCTTACCCTTACCCTTACCCTTACCCTTACCCTTACCCTTACCCTTACCCTTACCCTTGCTTTTACCCTTAAGCTTACCCTTACCCTTACCCTTACCCTTACCCTTACCCTTACCCTTACCCTTGCTTTTACCCTTAAGCTTACCCTTATCCTTACCCTTACCCTTACCCTTACCCTTGCTTTTACCCTTAGGCTTACCCTTACCCTTACCCTTACCCTTACCCTTGCTTTTACCCTTAAGCTTACCCTTACCCTTACCCTTACCCTTACCCTTACCCTTACCCTTACCCTTACCCTTACCCTTACCCTTACCCTTACCCTTACCCTTACCCTTACCCTTACCCTTGCTTTTACCCTTAGGCTTAACCTTACCTTTACCCTTATCCTTACCCTTACCCTTACCCTTACCCTTACCCTTACCCTTACCCTTACCCTTGCTTTTACCCTTAAGCTTACCCTTACCCTTACCCTTACCCTTACCCTTACCCTTACCCTTACCCTTGCTTTTACCCTTAAGCTTACCCTTACCCTTACCCTTACCCTTACCCTCACCCTTACCCTTACCCTTACCCTTGCTTATACCCTTAAGCTTACCCTTACTCTTACCCTTACCCTTACCCTTACCCTTACCCTTACCCTTACCCTTACCCTTACCCTTGCTTTTACCCTTAGGCTCACCCTTACCTTTACCCTTACCCTTACCCTTACCCTTACCCTTACCCTTACCCTTACCCTTAACCTTACCCTTACCCTTGCTTTTACCCTTAAGCTTACCCTTACCCTTACCCTTACCCTTACCCTTACCCTTACCCTAACCCTTACCCTTGCTTTTACCCTTAAGCTTACCCTTACCCTTACCCTTACCCTTACCCTTACCCTTACCCTTACCCTTACCCTTACCCTTACCCTTACCCTTACCCTTACCCTTGCTTTTACCCTTAAGCTTACCCTTACCCTTACCCTTACCCTTACCCTTACCCTTACCCTTTCCCTTATCCTTACCCTTGCTTTTACCCTTAAGCTTACCCTTACCCTTACCCTTACCCTTACCCTTACCCTTACCCTTACCCTTACCCTTACCCTTACCCTTGCTTTTATTCTTAGGCTTACCCTTACCTTTACCCTTACCCTTACCCTTACCCTTACCCTCACCCTTACCCTTACCCTTGCTTTTACCCTTAAGCTTACCCTCACCCTTACCCTCACCCTTACCCTTACCCTTGCTTTTACCCTTAAGCTTACCCTTACCCTTACCCTTAACCTTACCCTTACCCTTGCTTTTACCCTTAGGCTTACCCTTACCCTTACCCTTACCCTTACCCTTACCCTTGCTTTTACCCTTAAGCTTACCCTTAACCTTACCCTTACTCTTACCCTTACCCTTACCCTTACCCTTACCCTTACCCTTACCCTTACCCTTACCCTTACCCTTACCCTTACCCTTGCTTTTACCCTTAGGCTTACCCTTACCTTTACCCTTACCCTAACCCTTACCCTTACCCTTACCCTCACCCTTACCCTTACCCTTACCCTTACCCTTACCCTTGCTTTTACCCTTAAGCTTACCCTTACCCTTACCCTTACCCTTACCCTTACCCTTACCCTTACCCTTACTCTTGCTTTTACCCTTAAGCTTACCCTTACCCTTACCCTTACCCTTACCCTTACCCTTACCCTTACCCTTACCCTTACCCTTACCCTTACCCTTACCCTTACCCTTACCCTTACCCTTACCCTTACCCTTACCCTTGCTTTTACCCTTAGGCTTACCCTTACCTTTACCCTTACCCTTACCCTTACCCTTACCCTTGCTTTTACCCTTAAGCTTACCCTTACCCTTACCCTTACCCTTAAGCTTACCCTTACCCTTACCCTTACCCTTACCCTTACCCTTACCCTTACCCTTACCCTTACCCTTACCCTTACCCTTACCCTTACCCTTACCCTTGCTTTTACCCTTAAGCTTACCCTTACCCTTACCCTTACCCTTACCCTTACCCTTGCTTTTACCCTTAAGCTTACCCTTACCCTTACCCTTACCCTTAAGCTTACCCTTACCCTTACCCTTACCCTTACCCTTACCCTTACCCTTACCCTTACCCTTACCCTTACCCTTACCCTTACCCTTGCTTTTACCCTTAAGCTTACCCTTACCCTTACCCTTACCCTTACCCTTAAGCTTACCCTTACCCTTACCCTTACCCTTACCCTTACCCTTACCCTTAACCTTACCCTTGCTTTTACCCTTAAGCTTACCCTTACCCTTACCCTTACCCTTACCCTTAAGCTTACCCTTACCCTTACCCTTACCCTTACCCTTACCCTTGCTTTTACCCTTAAGCTTACCCTTACCCTTACCCTTACCCTTACCCTTAAGCTTACCCTTACCCTTACCCTTACCCTTACCCTTACCCTTACCCTTACCCTTACCCTTACCCTTGCTTTTACCCTTAAGCTTACCCTTACCCTTACCCTTACCCTCACCCTTGCTTTTACCCTTAAGCTTACCCTTACCCTTACCCTTACCCTTACCCTTAAGCTTACCCTTACTCTTACCCTTACCCTTACCCTTACCCTTAGCCTTACCCTTACCCTTACCCTTACCCTTACCCTTGCTTTTACCCTTAAGCTTACCCTTACCCTTACCCTTACCCTTACCCTTACCCTTACCCTTACCCTTACCCTTACCCTTGCTTTTACCCTTAGGCTTACCCTTACCTTCACCCTTACCCTTACCCTTACCCTTACCCTTACCCTTACCCTTACCCTTGCTTTTACCCTTAAGCTTACCCTTACCCTTACCCTTACCCTTACCCTTACCCTTACCCTTACCCTTGCTTTTACCCTTAAGCTTACCCTTACCCTCACCCTTACCCTTACCCTTACCCTTGCTTTTACCCTTAGGCTTACCCTTACCCTTACCCTTACCCTTACCCTTGCTTTTACCCTTAAGCTTACCCTTACCCTTACCCTTACCCTTACCCTTACCCTTACCCTTACCCTTACCCTTACCCTTACCCTTACCCTTACCCTTACCCTTACCCTTACCCTTACCCTTACCCTTACCCTTACCCTTACCCTTACCCTTACCCTTACCCTTACCCTTACCTTTACCCTTACCCTTACCCTTACCCTTGCTTTTACCCTTAGGCTTACCCTTACCTTTACCCTTACCCTTAAGCTTACCCTTACCCTTACCCTTACCCTTACCCTTACCCTTACCCTTACCCTTACCCTTACCCTTGCTTTTACCCTTAAGCTTACCCTTACCGTTACCCTTACCCTTACCCTTACCCTTACCCTTACCCTTACCCTTACCCTTACCCTCACCCTTGCTTTTACCCTTAAGCTTACCCTTACCCTTACCCTTACCCTTACCATTACCCTTGCTTTTACCCTTAAGCTTACCCTTACCCTTACCCTTACCCTTACCCTTACCCTTGCTTTTACCCTTAGGCTTACCCTTACCCTTACCCTTACCCTTACCCTTGCTTTTACCCTTAAGCTTACCCTTACCCTTACCCTTACCCTTACTCTTACCCTTACCCTTACCCTTACCCTTACCCTTGCTTTTACCCTTAGGCTTACCCTTACCTTTACCCTTACCCTTACCCTTACCCTTACCCTTACCCTTACCCTTACCCTTACCCTTACCCTTACCCTTACCCTTGCTTTTACCCTTAAGCTTACCCTTACCCTTACCCTTACCCTTACCCTTACCCTTACCCTTACCCTTACCCTTACCCTTACCCTTACCCTTGCTTTTACCCTTAAGCTCACCCTTACCCTTACCCTTACCCTTACCCTTGCTTTTACCCTTAAGCTTACCCTTACCCTTACCCTTACCCTTACCCTTACCCTTACCCTTGCTTTTACCCTTAAGCTTACCCTTACCCTTACCCTTACCCTTACCCTTACCCTTACTCTTGCTTTTACCCTTAAGCTTACCCTTACCCTTACCCTTACACTTACCCTTACCCTTGCTTTTACCCTTAGGCTTACCCTTACCCTTTCCCTTACCCTTACCCTTGCTTTTACCCTTAAGCTTACCCTTACCCTTACCCTTACCCTTACCCTTACCCTTACCCTTACCCTTACCCTTACCCTTACCCTTACCCTTACCCTTACCCTTACCCTTACCCTTACCCTTACCCTTACCCTTACCCTAACCCTTACCCTTACCCTTACCCTTACCCTCACCCTTGCTTTTACCCTTAGGCTTACCCTTACCTTTACCCTTACCCTTACCCTTACCCTTACCCTTACCCTTGCTTTTTCCCTTAAGCTTACCCTTACCCTTACCCTTACCCTTACCCTTACCCTTACCCTTACCCTTACCCTTACCCTTACCTTTGCTTTTACCCTTAAGCTTACCCTTACCCTTACCCTTACCCTTACCCTTACCCTTACCCTTACCCTTACCCTCACCCTTGCTTTTACCCTTAAGCTTACCCTTACCCTTACCCTTACCCTTACCCTTAACCTTGCTTTTACCCTTAGGCTTACCCTTACCCTTACCCTTACCCTTACCCTTGCTTTTACCCTTAAGCTTACCCTTACCCTTACCCTTACCCTTACTCTTACCCTTACCCTTACCCTTACACTTACCCTTGCTTTTACCCTTAGGCTTACCCTTACCTTTACCCTTACCCTTACCCTTACCCTTACCCTTACCCTTACCCTTACCCTTACCCTTGCTTTTACCCTTAAGCTAACCCTTACCCTTACCCTTACCCTTACCCTTACCCTTAACCTTACCCTTACCCTTGCTTTTACCCTTAAGCTCACCCTTACCCTTACCCTTACCCTTACCCTTACACTTACCCTTACCCTGACCCTTACCCTTGCTTTTACCCTTAAGCTTACCCTTACCCTTACCCTTACCCTTACCCTTAAGCTTACCCTTACCCTTACCCTTACCCTTACCCTTACCCTGACACTTACCCTTGCTTTTACCCTTAAGCTTACCCTTACCCTTACCCTTACCCTTACCCTTGCTTTTACCCTTAAGCTTACCCTTACCATTACCCTTACCCTTACCCTTAAGCTTACCCTTACCCTTACCCTTACCCTTACCCTTACCCTTACCCTTACCCTTACCCTTGCTTTTACCCTTAAGCTTACCCTTACCCTTACCCTTACCCTTACCCTAACCCTTACCCTTAACCTTACCCTTACCCTTACCCTTACCCTTACCCTTACACTTGCTTTTACCCTTAGGCTTACCCTTACCTTTACCCTTACCATTACCCTTACCCTTACCCTTACCCTTACCCTTACCCTTACCCTTACCCTTGCTTTTACCCCTAAGCTTACCCTTACCCTTACCATTACCCTTACCCTTACCCTTACCCTTACCCTTACCCTTACCCTTACCCTTACCCTTACCCTTGCTTTTACCCTTAAGCTTACCCTTACCCTTACCCTTACCCTTACCCTTACCCTTACCCTTACCCTTACCCTTACCCTTACCCTTACCCTTGCTTTTACCCTTAAGCTTACCCTTACCCTTACCCTTACTCTTACCCTTACCCTTACCCTTACCCTTACCTTTGCTTTTACCCTTAAGCTTACCCTTACCCTTACCTTTACCCTTACCCTTACCCTTACCCTTACCCTTACCCTTACCCTTACCCTTACCCTTACCCTTACCCTTACCCTTACCCTTACCCTTACCCTTACCCTTACCCTTACCCTTACCCTTACCCTTGCTTTTACCCTTAGGCTTACCCTTACCTTTAGCCTTACCCTTACCCTTACCCTTACCCTTACCCTTACCCTTACCCTTACCCTTACCCTTGCTTTTACCCTTAAGCTTACCCTTACCCTTACCCTTACCCTTACCCTTACCCTTACCCTTACCCTTGCTTTTACCCTTAAGCTTACCCTTACCCTTACCCTTACCCTTACACTTACCCTTGCTTTTACCCTTAGGCTTACCCTTACCCTTACCCTTACCCTTACCCTTAAGCTTACCCTTACCCTTACCCTTACCCTTACCCTTACCCTTACCCTTACCCTTACCCTTACCCTTACCCTTACCCTTGCTTTTACCCTTAAGCTTACCCTTACCCTTACCCTTACCCTTACCCTTACCCTCACCCTTACCCTTGCTTTGACCCTTAGGCTTACCCTTACCTTTACCCTTACCCTTACCCTTACCCTTACCCTTACCCTTACCCTTACCCTTACCCTTACCCTTACCCTTGCTTTTACCCTTAAGCTTACCCTTACCCTTACCCTTACCCTTACCCTTACCCTTACCCTTACCCTTGCTTTTACCCTTAAGCTTACCCTTACCCTTACCCTTACCCTTACCCTTACCCTTGCTTTTACCCTTAGGCTTACCCTTACCCTTACCCTTACCCTTACCCTTGCTTTTACCCTTAAGCTTACCCTTACCCTTACCCTTACCCTTACCCTTACCCTTACCCTTACCCTTACCCTTACCCTTACCCTTACCCTTACCCTTACCCTTACCCTTACCCTTGCTTTTACCCTTAGGCTTAACCTTACCTTTACCCTTATCCTTACCCTTACCCTTACCCTTACCCTTACCCTTACCCTTACCCTTACCCTTGCTTTTACCCTTAAGCTTACCCTTACCCTTACCCTTACCCTTACCCTCACCCTTACCCTTACCCTTACCCTTGCTTATACCCTTAAGCATACCCTTACCCTTACCCTTACCCTTACCCTTACCCTTACCCTTACCCTTACCCTTACCCTTACCCTTGCTTTTACCCTTAGGCTCACCCTTACCTTTACCCTTACCCTTACCCTTACCCTTACCCTTACCCTTACCCTTACCCTTACCCTTACCCTTACCCTTACCCTTACCCTTGCTTTTACCCTTAAGCTTACCCTTACCCTTACCCTTACCCTTACCCTTACCCTTACCCTAACCCTTACCCTTGCTTTTACCCTTAAGCTTACCCTTACCCTTACCCTTACCCTTACCCTTACCCTTACCCTTACCCTTACCCTTACCCTTACCCTTACCCTTGCTTTTACCCTTAAGCTTACCCTTACCCTTACCCTTACCCTTACCCTTACCCTTACCCTTTCCCTTATCCTTACCCTTGCTTTTACCCTTAAGCTTACCCTTACCCTTACCCTTACCCTTACCCTTACCCTTACCCTTACCCTTACCCTTGCTTTTACTCTTAGGCTTACCCTTACCTTTACCCTTACCCTTACCCTTACCCTTACCCTTACCCTTACCCTTACCCTTACCCTTACCCTTACCCTTACCCTTACCCTTACCCTAACCCTTACCCTTACCCTTACCCTTACCCTCACCCTTGCTTTTACCCTTAGGCTTACCCTTACCTTTACCCTTACCCTTACCCTTACCCTTACCCTTACCCTTGCTTTTACCCTTAAGCTTACCCTTACCCTTACCCTTACCCTTACCCTTACCCTTACCCTTACCCTTACCCTTACCTTTGCTTTTACCCTTAAGCTTACCCTTACCCTTACCCTTACCCTTACCCTTACCCTTACCCTTACCCTTACCCTCACCCTTGCTTTTACCCTTAAGCTTACCCTTACCCTTACCCTTACCCTTACCCTTAACCTTGCTTTTACCCTTAGGCTTACCCTTACCCTTACCCTTACCCTTACCCTTGCTTTTACCCTTAAGCTTACCCTTACCCTTACCCTTACCCTTACTCTTACCCTTACCCTTACCCTTACCCTTACCCTTGCTTTTACCCTTAGGCTTACCCTTACCTTTACCCTTACCCTTACCCTTACCCTTACCCTTACCCTTACCCTTACCCTTACCCTTGCTTTTACCCTTAAGCTAACCCTTACCCTTACCCTTACCCTTACCCTTACCCTTAACCTTACCCTTACCCTTGCTTTTACCCCTAAGCTCACCCTTACCCTTACCCTTACCCTTACCCTTACACTTACCCTTACCCTGACCCTTACCCTTGCTTTTACCCTTAAGCTTACCCTTACCCTTACCCTTACCCTTACCCTTAAGCTTACCCTTACCCTTACCCTTACCCTTACCCTTACCCTGACACTTACCCTTGCTTTTACCCTTAAGCTTACCCTTACCCTTACCCTTACCCTTACCCTTGCTTTTACCCTTAAGCTTACCCTTACCCTTACCCTTACCCTTACCCTTAAGCTTACCCTTACCCTTACCCTTACCCTTACCCTTACCCTTACCCTTACCCTTACCCTTGCTTTTACCCTTAAGCTTACCCTTACCCTTACCCTTACCCTTACCCTAACCCTTACCCTTAACCTTACCCTTACCCTTACCCTTACCCTTACCCTTACACTTGCTTTTACCCTTAGGCTTACCCTTACCTTTACCCTTACCATTACCCTTACCCTTACCCTTACCCTTACCCTTACCCTTACCCTTGCTTTTACCCCTAAGCTTACCCTTACCCTTACCCTTACCCTTACCCTTACCCTTACCCTTACCCTTACCCTTACCCTTACCCTTACCCTTGCTTTTACCCTTAAGCTTACCCTTACCCTTACCCTTACCCTTACCCTTACCCTTACCCTTACCCTTACCCTTACCCTTACCCTTACCCTTGCTTTTACCCTTAAGCTTACCCTTACCCTTACCCTTACTCTTACCCTTACCCTTACCCTTACCCTTACCTTTGCTTTTACCCTTAAGCTTACCCTTACCCTTACCTTTACCCTTACCCTTACCCTTACCCTTACCCTTACCCTTACCCTTACCCTTACCCTTACCCTTACCCTTACCCTTACCCTTACCCTTACCCTTACCCTTACCCTTACCCTTGCTTTTACCCTTAGGCTTACCCTTACCTTTAGCCTTACCCTTACCCTTACCCTTACCCTTACCCTTACCCTTACCCTTACCCTTGCTTTTACCCTTAAGCTTACCCTTACCCTTACCCTTACCCTTACCCTTACCCTTACCCTTACCCTTGCTTTTACCCTTAAGCTTACCCTTACCCTTACCCTTACCCTTACACTCACCCTTGCTTTTACCCTTAGGCTTACCCTTACCCTTACCCTTACCCTTACCCTTAAGCTTACCCTTACCCTTACCCTTACCCTTACCCTTACCCTTACCCTTACCCTTACCCTTACCCTTACCCTTACCCTTGCTTTTACCCTTAAGCTTACCCTTACCCTTACCCTTACCCTTACCCTTACCCTCACCCTTACCCTTGCTTTGACCCTTAGGCTTACCCTTACCTTTACCCTTACCCTTACCCTTACCCTTACCCTTACCCTTACCCTTACCCTTACCCTTACCCTTACCCTTGCTTTTACCCTTAAGCTTACCCTTACCCTTACCCTTACCCTTACCCTTACCCTTACCCTTACCCTTGCTTTTACCCTTAAGCTTACCCTCACCCTTACCCTTACCCTTACCCTTACCCTTGCTTTTACCCTTAGGCTTACCCTTACCCTTACCCTTACCCTTACCCTTGCTTTTACCCTTAAGCTTACCCTTACCCTTACCCTTACCCTTACCCTTACCCTTACCCTTACCCTTACCCTTACCCTTACCCTTACCCTTACCCTTACCCTTACCCTTGCTTTTACCCTTAGGCTTAACCTTACCTTTACCCTTATCCTTACCCTTACCCTTACCCTTACCCTTACCCTTACCCTTACCCTTACCCTTGCTTTTACCCTTAAGCTTACCCTTACCCTTACCCTTACCCTTACCCTTACCCTTACCCTTGCTTTTACCCTTAAGCTTACCCTTACCCTTACCCTTACCCTTACCCTCACCCTTACCCTTACCCTTACCCTTGCTTATACC
The DNA here is from genome assembly GCA_958510865.1 of Myrrha octodecimguttata. Classification (NCBI taxonomy): domain Eukaryota; kingdom Metazoa; phylum Arthropoda; class Insecta; order Coleoptera; family Coccinellidae; genus Myrrha; species Myrrha octodecimguttata. The sequence continues at coordinate 25,301 of CAUEHS010000164.1, read as the reverse complement.
CTTAAGCTTACCCTTACCCTTACCCTTACCCTTACCCTTACCCTTACCCTTACCCTTACCCTTACCCTTACCCTTGCTTTTACCCTTAGGCTCACCCTTACCTTTACCCTTACCCTTACCCTTACCCTTACCCTTACCCTTACCCTTACCCTTACCCTTACCCTTACCCTTGCTTTTACCCTTAAGCTTACCCTTACCCTTACCCTTACCCTTACCCTTACCCTTACCCTAACCCTTACCCTTGCTTTTACCCTTAAGCTTACCCTTACCCTTACCCTTACCCTTACCCTTACCCTTACCCTTACCCTTACCCTTACCCTTACCCTTACCCTTGCTTTTACCCTTAAGCTTACCCTTACCCTTACCCTTACCCTTACCCTTACCCTTACCCTTTCCCTTATCCTTACCCTTGCTTTTACCCTTAAGCTTACCCTTACCCTTACCCTTACCCTTACCCTTACCCTTACCCTTACCCTTACCCTTACCCTTGCTTTTACTCTTAGGCTTACCCTTACCTTTACCCTTACCCTTACCCTTACCCTTACCCTCACCCTTACCCTTACCCTTGCTTTTACCCTTAAGCTTACCCTCACCCTTACCCTCACCCTTACCCTTACCCTTGCTTTTACCCTTAAGCTTACCCTTACCCTTACCCTTAACCTTACCCTTACCCTTGCTTTTACCCTTAGGCTTACCCTTACCCTTACCCTTACCCTTACCCTTACCCTTGCTTTTACCCTTAAGCTTACCCTTAACCTTACCCTTACTCTTACCCTTACCCTTACCCTTACCCTTACCCTTACCCTTACCCTTACCCTTACCCTTACCCTTGCTTTTACCCTTAGGCTTACCCTTACCTTTACCCTTACCCTAACCCTTACCCTTACCCTTACCCTTACCCTTACCCTTACCCATACCCTTACCCTTACCCTTGCTTTCACCCTTAAGCTTACCCTTACCCTTACCCTTACCCTTACCCTTACCCTTACCCTTACCCTTACCCTTGCTTTTACCCTTAAGCTTACCCTTACCCTTACCCTTACCCTTACCCTTACCCTTACCCTTACCCTTACCCTTACCCTTACCCTTACCCTTACCCTTACCCTTACCCTTGCTTTTACCCTTAGGCTTACCCTTACCTTTACCCTTACCCTTACCCTTACCCTTACCCTTGCTTTTACCCTTAAGCTTACCCTTACCCTTACCCTTACCCTTAAGCTTACCCTTACCCTTACCCTTACCCTTACCCTTACCCTTACCCTTACCCTTACCCTTACCCTTACCCTTACCCTTACCCTTACCCTTACCCTTACCCTTACCCTTACCCTTGCTTTTACCCTTAAGCTTGCCCTTACCCTTACCCTTACCCTTACCCTTACCCTTGCTTTTACCCTTAAGCTTACCCTTACCCTTACCCTTACCCTTAAGCTTACCCTTACCCTTACCCTTACCCTTACCCTTACCCTTACCCTTACCCTTACCCTTACCCTTACCCTTACCCTTACCCTGGCTTTTACCCTTAAGCTTACCCTTACCCTTACCCTTACCCTTACCCTTAAGCTTACCCTTACCCTTACCCTTACCCTTACCCTTACCCTTAACCTTACCCTTGCTTTTACCCTTAAGCTTACCCTTACCCTTACCCTTACCCTTACCCTTAAGCTTACCCTTACCCTTACCCTTACCCTTACCCTTACCCTTGCTTTTACCCTTAAGCTTACCCTTACCCTTACCCTTACCCTTACCCTTAAGCTTACCCTTACCCTTACCCTTACCCTTACCCTTACCCTTACCCTTACCCTTACCCTTACCCTTGCTTTTACCCTTAAGCTTACCCTTACCCTTACCCTTACCCTTACCCTTGCTTTTACCCTTAAGCTTACCCTTACCCTTAAGCTTACCCTTACTCTTACCCTTACCCTTACCCTTACCCTTACCCTTACCCTTACCCTTACCCTTACCCTTACCCTTACCCTTACCCTTACCCTTACCCTTGCTTTTACCCTTAAGCTTACCCTTACCCTTACCCTTACCCTTACCCTTACCCTTACCCTTACCCTTACCCTTGCTTTTACCCTTAGGCTTACCCTTACCTTCACCCTTACCCTTACCCTTACCCTTACCCTTACCCTTACCCTTACCCTTGCTTTTACCCTTAAGCTTACCCTTACCCTTACCCTTACCCTTACCCTTACCCTTACCCTTACCCTTACCCTTGCTTTTACCCTTAAGCTTACCCTTACCCTCACCCTTACCCTTACCCTTACCCTTGCTTTTACCCTTAGGCTTACCCTTACCCTTGGCCTTACCCTTACCCTTGCTTTTACCCTTAAGCTTACCCTTACCCTTACCCTTACCCTTACCCTTACCCTTACCCTTACCCTTACCCTTACCCTTACCCTTACCCTTACCCTTACCCTTACCCTTACCCTTACCCTTACCCTTACCCTTACCCTTACCCTTACCCTTACCCTTACCCTTACCCTTACCCTTACCCTTACCCTTACCCTTACCTTTACCCTTACCCTTACCCTTACCCTTGCTTTTACCCTTAGGCTTACCCTTACCTTTACCCTTACCCTTACCCTTACCCTTACCCTTACCCTTGCTTTTACCCTTAAGCTTACCCTTACCCTTACCCTTACCCTTACCCTTACCCTTACCCTTACCCTTACCCTTACCCTTGCTTTTACCCTTAAGCTTACCCTTACCGTTACCCTTACCCTTACCCTTACCCTTACCCTTACCCTTACCCTCACCCTTGCTTTTACCCTTAAGCTTACCCTTACCCTTACCCTTACCCTTACCATTACCCTTGCTTTTACCCTTAAGCTTACCCTTACCCTTACCCTTACCCTTACCCTTGCTTTTACCCTTAGGCTTACCCTTACCCTTACCCTTACCCTTACCCTTGCTTTTACCCTTAAGCTTACCCTTACCCTTACCCTTACCCTTACTCTTACCCTTACCCTTACCCTTACCCTTACCCTTGCTTTTACCCTTAGGCTTACCCTTACCTTTACCCTTACCCTTACCCTTACCCTTACCCTTACCCTTACCCTTACCCTTACCCTTACCCTTACCCTTACCCTTGCTTTTACCCTTAAGCTTACCCTTACCCTTACCCTTACCCTTACCCTTACCCTTACCCTTACCCTAACCCTTACCCTTAACCTTACCCTTACCCTTACCCTTACCCTTACCCTTACACTTGCTTTTACCCTTAGGCTTACCCTTACCTTTACCCTTACCATTACCCTTACCCTTACCCTTACCCTTACCCTTACCCTTACCCTTGCTTTTACCCCTAAGCTTACCCTTACCCTTACCCTTACCCTTACCCTTACCCTTACCCTTACCCTTACCCTTACCCTTACCCTTACCCTTACCCTTGCTTTTACCCTTAAGCTTACCCTTACCCTTACCCTTACCCTTACCCTTACCCTTACCCTTACCCTTACCCTTACCCTTACCCTTACCCTTGCTTTTACCCTTAAGCTTACCCTTACCCTTACCCTTACTCTTACCCTTACCCTTACCCTTACCCTTACCTTTGCTTTTACCCTTAAGCTTACCCTTACCCTTACCTTTACCCTTACCCTTACCCTTACCCTTACCCTTACCCTTACCCTTACCCTTACCCTTACCCTTACCCTTACCCTTACCCTTACCCTTACCCTTACCCTTACCCTTACCCTTGCTTTTACCCTTAGGCTTACCCTTACCTTTAGCCTTACCCTTACCCTTACCCTTACCCTTACCCTTACCCTTACCCTTACCCTTGCTTTTACCCTTAAGCTTACCCTTACCCTTACCCTTACCCTTACCCTTACCCTTACCCTTACCCTTGCTTTTACCCTTAAGCTTACCCTTACCCTTACCCTTACCCTTACACTTACCCTTGCTTTTACCCTTAGGCTTACCCTTACCCTTACCCTTACCCTTACCCTTAAGCTTACCCTTACCCTTACCCTTACCCTTACCCTTACCCTTACCCTTACCCTTACCCTTACCCTTACCCTTACCCTTACCCTTGCTTTTACCCTTAAGCTTACCCTTACCCTTACCCTTACCCTTACCCTTACCCTCACCCTTACCCTTGCTTTGACCCTTAGGCTTACCCTTACCTTTACCCTTACCCTTACCCTTACCCTTACCCTTACCCTTACCCTTACCCTTACCCTTACCCTTACCCTTGCTTTTACCCTTAAGCTTACCCTTACCCTTACCCTTACCCTTACCCTTACCCTTACCCTTACCCTTGCTTTTACCCTTAAGCTTACCCTTACCCTTACCCTTACCCTTACCCTTACCCTTGCTTTTACCCTTAGGCTTACCCTTACCCTTACCCTTACCCTTACCCTTGCTTTTACCCTTAAGCTTACCCTTACCCTTACCCTTACCCTTACCCTTACCCTTACCCTTACCCTTACCCTTACCCTTACCCTTACCCTTACCCTTACCCTTACCCTTGCTTTTACCCTTAGGCTTAACCTTACCTTTACCCTTATCCTTACCCTTACCCTTACCCTTACCCTTACCCTTGCTTTTACCCTTAAGCTTACCCTTACCCTTACCCTTACCCTTACCCTTACCCTTACCCTTACCCTTGCTTTTACCCTTAAGCTTACCCTTACCCTTACCCTTACCCTTACCCTCACCCTTACCCTTACCCTTACCCTTGCTTATACCCTTAAGCTTACCCTTACCCTTACCCTTACCCTTACCCTTACCCTTACCCTTACCCTTACCCTTACCCTTACCCTTACCCTTGCTTTTACCCTTAGGCTCACCCTTACCTTTACCCTTACCCTTACCCTTACCCTTACCCTTACCCTTACCCTTACCCTTACCCTTACCCTTACCCTTGCTTTTACCCTTAAGCTTACCCTTACCCTTACCCTTACCCTTACCCTTACCCTTACCCTAACCCTTACCCTTGCTTTTACCCTTAAGCTTACCCTTACCCTTACCCTTACCCTTACCCTTACCCTTACCCTTACCCTTACCCTTACCCTTACCCTTACCCTTACCCTTGCTTTTACCCTTAAGCTTACCCTTACCCTTACCCTTACCCTTACCCTTACCCTTACCCTTTCCCTTATCCTTACCCTTGCTTTTACCCTTAAGCTTACCCTTACCCTTACCCTTACCCTTACCCTTACCCTTACCCTTACCCTTACCCTTACCCTTACCCTTGCTTTTACTCTTAGGCTTACCCTTACCTTTACCCTTACCCTTACCCTTACCCTTACCCTCACCCTTACCCTTACCCTTGCTTTTACCCTTAAGCTTACCCTCACCCTTACCCTCACCCTTACCCTTACCCTTGCTTTTACCCTTAAGCTTACCCTTACCCTTACCCTTAACCTTACCCTTACCCTTGCTTTTACCCTTAGGCTTACCCTTACCCTTACCCTTACCCTTACCCTTACCCTTGCTTTTACCCTTAAGCTTACCCTTAACCTTACCCTTACTCTTACCCTTACCCTTACCCTTACCCTTACCCTTACCCTTACCCTTACCCTTACCCTTACCCTTGCTTTTACCCTTAGGCTTACCCTTACCTTTACCCTTACCCTAACCCTTACCCTTACCCTTACCCTTACCCTTACCCTTACCCTTACCCTTACCCTTACCCTTGCTTTCACCCTTAAGCTTACCCTTACCCTTACCCTTACCCTTACCCTTACCCTTACCCTTACCCTTACCCTTGCTTTTACCCTTAAGCTTACCCTTACCCTTACCCTTACCCTTACCCTTACCCTTACCCTTACCCTTACCCTTACCCTTACCCTTACCCTTACCCTTACCCTTGCTTTTACCCTTAGGCTTACCCTTACCTTTACCCTTACCCTTACCCTTACCCTTACCCTTGCTTTTACCCTTAAGCTTACCCTTACCCTTACCCTTACCCTTAAGCTTACCCTTACCCTTACCCTTACCCTTACCCTTACCCTTACCCTTACCCTTACCCTTACCCTTACCCTTACCCTTACCCTTACCCTTACCCTTACCCTTACCCTTACCCTTGCTTTTACCCTTAAGCTTACCCTTACCCTTACCCTTACCCTTACCCTTACCCTTGCTTTTACCCTTAAGCTTACCCTTACCCTTACCCTTACCCTTAAGCTTACCCTTACCCTTACCCTTACCCTTACCCTTACCCTTACCCTTACCCTTACCCTTACCCTTACCCTTACCCTTACCCTTACCCTGGCTTTTACCCTTAAGCTTACCCTTACCCTTACCCTTACCCTTACCCTTAAGCTTACCCTTACCCTTACCCTTACCCTTACCCTTACCCTTAACCTTACCCTTGCTTTTACCCTTAAGCTTACCCTTACCCTTACCCTTACCCTTACCCTTAAGCTTACCCTTACCCTTACCCTTACCCTTACCCTTACCCTTGCTTTTACCCTTAAGCTTACCCTTACCCTTACCCTTACCCTTACCCTTAAGCTTACCCTTACCCTTACCCTTACCCTTACCCTTACCCTTACCCTTACCCTTACCCTTACCCTTGCTTTTACCCTTAAGCTTACCCTTACCCTTACCCTTACCCTTACCCTTGCTTTTACCCTTAAGCTTACCCTTACCCTTACCCTTACCCTTAAGCTTACCCTTACTCTTACCCTTACCCTTACCCTTACCCTTACCCTTACCCTTACCCTTACCCTTACCCTTACCCTTACCCTTACCCTTACCCTTACCCTTACCCTTGCTTTTACCCTTAAGCTTACCCTTACCCTTACCCTTACCCTTACCCTTACCCTTACCCTTACCCTTACCCTTGCTTTTACCCTTAGGCTTACCCTTACCTTCACCCTTACCCTTACCCTTACCCTTACCCTTACCCTTACCCTTGCTTTTACCCTTAAGCTTACCCTTACCCTTACCCTTACCCTTACCCTTACCCTTACCCTTACCCTTGCTTTTACCCTTAAGCTTACCCTTACCCTCACCCTTACCCTTACCCTTACCCTTGCTTTTACCCTTAGGCTTACCCTTACCCTTGGCCTTACCCTTACCCTTGCTTTTACCCTTAAGCTTACCCTTACCCTTACCCTTACCCTTACCCTTACCCTTACCCTTACCCTTACCCTTACCCTTACCCTTACCCTTACCCTTACCCTTACCCTTACCCTTACCCTTACCCTTACCCTTACCCTTACCCTTACCCTTACCCTTACCCTTACCCTTACCCTTACCCTTACCCTTACCTTTACCCTTACCCTTACCCTTACCCTTGCTTTTACCCTTAGGCTTACCCTTACCTTTACCCTTACCCTTACCCTTACCCTTACCCTTACCCTTGCTTTTACCCTTAAGCTTACCCTTACCCTTACCCTTACCCTTACCCTTACCCTTACCCTTACCCTTACCCTTACCCTTGCTTTTACCCTTAAGCTTACCCTTACCGTTACCCTTACCCTTACCCTTACCCTTACCCTTACCCTTACCCTCACCCTTGCTTTTACCCTTAAGCTTACCCTTACCCTTACCCTTACCCTTACCATTACCCTTGCTTTTACCCTTAAGCTTACCCTTACCCTTACCCTTACCCTTACCCTTACCCTTGCTTTTACCCTTAGGCTTACCCCATACCCTTACCCTTACCCTTACCCTTGCTTTTACCCTTAAGCTTACCCTCACCCTTACCCTTACCCTTACTCTTACCCTTACCCTTACCCTTACCCTTACCCTTGCTTTTACCCTTAGGCTTACCCTTACCTTTACCCTTACCCTTACCCTTACCCTTACCCTTACCCTTACCCTTACCCTTACCCTTACCCTTACCCTTACCCTTGCTTTTACCCTTAAGCTTACCCTTACCCTTACCCTTACCCTTACCCTTACCCTTACCCTTACCCTTACCCTTACCCTTACCCTTACCCTTACCCTTGCTTTTACCCTTAAGCTCACCCTTACCTTTACCCTTACCCTTACCCTTGCTTTTACCCTTAAGCTTACCCTTACCCTTACCCTTACCCTTACCCTTACCCTTACCCTTACCCTTACCCTTACCCTTGCTTTTACCCTTAAGCTTACCCTTACCCTTACCCTTACCCTTACCCTTAAGCTTACCCTTACCCTTACCCTTACCCTTACCCTTACCCTTACCCTTGCTTTTACCCTTAAGCTTACCCTTACCCTTACCCTTACCCTTACCCTTACCCTTACCCTTACCCTTACCCTTACCCTTACCCTTACCCTTACCCTTACCCTTGCTTTTACCCTTAGGCTTACCCTTACCTTTACCCTTACCATTACCCTTACCCTTACCCTTACCCTTACCCTTACCCTTACCCTTGCTTTTACCCTTAAGCTTACCCTTACTCTTACCCTTACCCTTACCCTTACCCTTACCCTTACCCTTACCCTTACCCTTACCCTTACCCTTACCCTTAACCTTACCCTTACCCTTACCCTTGCTTTTACCCTTAAGCTTACCCTTACCCTTACCCTTACCCTTACCCTTACCCTTACCCTTACCCTTGCTTTTACCCTTAAGCTTACCCTTACCCTTACTCTTACCCCTACCCTTACCCTTACCCTTACCCTTACCCTTACCCTCACCCTTACCCTTACCCTTGCTTTTACCCTTAGGCTTACCCTCACTTTTACCCTTACCCTTACCCTTACCCTTACCCTTACCCTTACCCTTACCCTTACCCTTACCCTTGCTTTTACCCTTAAGCTTACCCTTACCCTTACCCTTACCCTTACCCTTAGCCTTACCCTTACCCTTGCTTTTACCCTTAAGCTTACCCTTACCCTTACCCTTACCCTTACCCTTACCCTTGCTTTTACCCTTAGGCTTACCCTTACCCTTACCCTTACCCTTAAGCTTACCCTTACCCTTACCCTTACCCTTACCCTTACCCTTACCCTTACCCTTACCCTTACCCTTACCCTTGCTTTTACCCTTAAGCTTACCCTTACCCTTACCCTTACCCTTACCCTTACCCTTACCCTTACCCTTACCCTTACCCTTACCCTTACCCTTACCCTTACCCTTACCCTTACCCTTACCCTTACCCTTACCCTTACCCTTACTTAGGGTAAGGGTAAGGGTAAGCTTAAGGGTAAAAGCAAGGGTAAGGGTAAGGGTAAGGGTAAGGGTAAGGGTAAGGGTAAGGGTAAGCTTAAGGGTAAGGGTAAGGGTAAGGGTAAGGGTAAGGGTAAGCTTAAGGGTAAAAGCAAGGGTAAGGGTAAGGGTAAGGGTAAGGGTAAGGGTAAGCTTAAGGGTTAGGGTAAGGGTAAGGGTAAGGGTAAGCTTAAGGGTAAAAGCAAGGGTAAGGTTAAGGGTAAGGGTAAGGGTAAGGGTAAGGGTAAGGGTAAGCTTAAGGGTAAGGGTAAGGGTAAGGGTAAGGGTAAGCTTAAGGGTAAAAGCAAGGGTAAGGGTAAGGGTAAGGGTAAGGGTAAGGGTAAGGGTAAGGGTAAGGGTAAGGGTAAGGGTAAGGGTAAGGGTAAGGGTAAGCTTAAGGGTAAGGGTAAGGGTAAGCTTAAGGGTAAAAGCAAGGGTAAGGGTAAGGGTAAGGGTAAGGGTAAGGGTAAGCTTAAGGGTAAAAGCAAGGGTAAGGGTAAGGGTAAGGGTAAGGGTAAGGGTAAGGGTAAGGGTAAGGGTAAGGGTAAGGGTAAGCTTAAGGGTAAGGGTAAGGGTAAGGGTAAGCTTAAGGGTAAAAGCAAGGGTAAGGGTAAGGGTAAGGGTAAGGGTAAGGGTAAAGGTAAGGCTAAGCCTAAGGGTAAAAGCAAGGGTAAGGGTAAGGGTAAGGGTAAGGGTAAGGGTCAGGGTAAGGGTAAGGGTGAGGGTAAGGGTAAGGGTAAGGGTAAGCTTAAGGGTAAAAGCAAGGGTAAGGGTAAGGGTAAGGGTAAGGGTAAGGGTAAGGGTAAGGGTAAGGGTAAGGGTAAGGGTAAGGGTAAGGGTAAGCTTAAGGGTAAAAGCAAGGGTAAGGGTAAGGGTAAGGGTAAGGGTAAGGGTAAGGGTAAGCGTAAGGGTAAGGGTAAGGGTAAGCTTAAGGGTAAAAGCAAGGGTAAGGGTAAGGGTAAGGGTAAGGGTAAGGGTTAGGGTAAGGGTAAAGGTAAGGGTAAGCCTAAGGGTAAAAGCAAGGGTAAGGGTAAGGGTAAGGGTAAGGGTAAGGGTAAGGGTAAGAGTAAGGGTAAGGGTAAGGGTAAGCTTAAGGGTAAAAGCAAGGGTAAGGGTTAGGGTAAGGGTAAGGGTAAGCCTAAGGGTAAAAGCAAGGGTAAGGGTAAGGTTAAGGGTAAGGGTAAGGGTAAGCTTAAGGGTAAAAGCAAGGGTAAGGGTAAGGGTAAGGGTAAGGGTAAGCTTAAGGGTAAAAGCAAGGGTAAGGGTAAGGGTGAGGGTAAGGGTAAGGGTAAGGGTAAGGGTAAAGGTAAGGGTAAGCCTAAGAGTAAAAGCAAGGGTAAGGGTAAGGGTAAGGGTAAGGGTAAGGGTAAGGGTAAGGGTAAGGGTAAGGGTAAGCTTAAGGGTAAAAGCAAGGGTAAGGATAAGGGTAAGGGTAAGGGTAAGGGTAAGGGTAAGGGTAAGGGTAAGGGTAAGGGTAAGGGTAAGTTTAAGGGTAAAAGCAAGGGTAAGGGTAAGGGTAAGGGTAAGGGTAAGGGTAAGGGTAAGGGTAAGGGTAAGGGTAAGGGTAAGGGTAAGGGTAAGGGTAAGGGTAAGCTTAAGGGTAAAAGCAAGGGTAAGGGTTAGGGTAAGGGTAAGGGTAAGGGTAAGGGTAAGGGTAAGCTTAAGGGTAAAAGCAAGGGTAAGGGTAAGGGTAAGGGTAAGGGTAAGGGTAAGGGTAAGGGTAAGGGTAAAGGTAAGGGTAAGCCTAAGGGTAAAAGCAAGGGTAAGGGTAAGGGTAAGGGTAAGGGTAAGGGTAAGGGTAAGGGTAAGGGTAAGGGTAATGGTAAGGGTAAGGGTTAGCTTAAGGGTATAAGCAAGGGTAAGGGTAAGGGTAAGGGTGAGGGTAAGGGTAAGGGTAAGGGTAAGGGTAAGCTTAAGGGTAAAAGCAAGGGTAAGGGTAAGGGTAAGGGTAAGGGTAAGGGTAAGGGTAAGGGTAAGCTTAAGGGTAAAAGCAAGGGTAAGGGTAAGGGTAAGGGTAAGGGTAAGAGTAAGGGTAAGGGTAAGGGTAAGGGTAAGGGTAAGGGTAAGGGTAAGGGTAAGGGTAAGGGTAAGGGTAAGGGTAAGGGTAAGGGTAAGGGTAAGGGTAAAGGTAAGGTTAAGCCTAAGGGTTAAAGCAAGGGTAAGGGTAAGGGTAAGGGTAAGGGTAAGGGTAAGGGTAAGGGTAAGGGTAAGGGGTAGGGTAAGGGTAAGGGTAAGGGTAAGGGTAAGGGTAAGGGTAAGGGTAAGCTTGAGGGTAAAAGCAAGGGTAAGGGTAAGGGTAAGGGTAAGGGTAAGCCTAAGGGTAAAAGCAAGGGTAAGGGTAAGGGTAAGGGTAAGGGTAAGGGTAAGCTTAAGGGTAAAAGCAAGGGTAAGGGTAAGGGTAAGGGTAAGGGTAAGGGTAAGGGAAAGGGTAAGCTTAAGGGTAAAAGCAAGGGTAAGGGTAAGGGTAAGGGTAAGGGTAAGGGTAAGGGTAAGGGTAAGGGTAAGGGTAAAGGTAAGGGTAAGCCTAAGGGTCAAAGCAAGGGTAAGGGTAAGGGTAAGGGTAAGGGTAAGGGTAAGGGTAAGGGTAAGGGTAAGGGTAAGGGTAAGGGTAAGCTTAAGGGTAAAAGCAAGGGTAAGGGTAAGGGTAAGGGTAAGGGTAAGGGTAAGGGTAAGGGTAAGGGTAAGGGTAAGGGTGAGGGTAAGCTTAAGGGTAAGGGTAAGGGTAAGGGTAAGGGTAAGCCTGAGGGAAAAAGCAAGGGTAAGTGTAAGGGTAAGGGTAAGGGTAACGTAAAGCTTACCCTTACCCTTACCCTTACCCTTACCCTTACCCTTGCTTTTACCCTAAAGCTTACCCTTACCCTTACCCTTACCCTTACCCTTACCCTTACCCTTACCCTTACCCTTACCCTTATCCTTACCCTTGCTTTTACCCTTAAGCTTACCCTTACCCTTACCCTTACCCTTACCCTTACCCTTACCCTTACCCTTACCCTTACCCTTACCCTTACCCTTGCTTTTACTCTTAGGCTTACCCTTACCTTTACCCTTACCCTTACCCTTACCCTTACCCTTACCCTCACCCTTACCCTTACCCTTGCTTTTACCCTTAAGCTTACCCTTACCCTTACCCTTACCCTTACCCTTACCCTTACCCTTACCCTTGCTTTTACCCTTAAGCTTACCCTTACCCTTACCCTTAACCTTACCCTTACCCTTGCTTTTACCCTTAGGCTTACCCTTACCCTTACCCTTACCCTTACCCTTGCTTTTACCCTTAAGCTTACCCTTACCCTTACCCTTACTCTTACCCTTACCCTTACCCTTACCCTTACCCTTACCCTTACCCTTACCCTTACCCTCACCCTTGCTTTTACCCTTAGGCTTACCCTTACCTTTACCCTTACCCTAACCCTTACCCTTACCCTTACCCTTACCCTTACCCTTGCTTTTACCCTTAAGCTTACCCTTACCCTTACCCTTACCCTTACCCTTACCCTTACCCTTACCCTTACCCTTACCCTTACCCTTACCCTTGCTTTTACCCTTAAGCTTACCCTTACCCTTACCCTTACCCTTACCCTTACCCTTACCCTTGCTTTTACCCTTAAGCTTACCCTTACCCTTACCCTTACCCTTACCCTTACCCTTACCCTTACCCTTACCCTTACCCTTGCTTTTAACCTTAGGCTTACCCTTACCTTTACCCTTACCCTTACCCTTACCCTTACCCTTACCCTTACCCTTGCTTTTACCCTTAAGCTTACCCTTACCCTTACCCTTACCCTTAAGCTTACCCTTACCCTTACCCTTACCCTTACCCTTAAACTTACCCTTACCCTTACCCTTACCCTTACCCTTACCCTTGCTTTTACCCTTAAGCTTACCCTTACCCTTACCCTTACCCTTACCCTTACCCTTGCTTTTACCCTTAAGCTTACCCTTACCCTTACCCTTACCCTTAAGCTTACCCTTACCCTTACCCTTACCCTTACCCTTACCCTTACCCTTACCCTTACCCTTACCCTTACCCTTACCCTTACCCTTGCTTTTACCCTTAAGCTTACCCTTACCCTTACCCTTACCCTTAAGCTTACCCTTACCCTTACCCTTACCCTTACCCTTACCCTTAACCTTACCCTTGCTTTTACCCTTAAGCTTACCCTTACCCTTACCCTTACCCTTACCCTTAAGCTTACCCTTACCCTTACCCTTACCCTTACCCTTACCCTTACCCTTGCTTTTACCCTTAAGCTTACCCTTACCCTTACCCTTACCTTTACCCTTAAGCTTACCCTTACCCTTACCCTTACCCTTACCCTTACCCTTACCCTTACCCTTACCCTTACCCTTACCCTTGCTTTTACCCTTAAGCTTACCCTTACCCTTACCCTTACCCTTACCCTTACCCTTACCCTTACCCTTACCCTTACCCTTGCTTTTACCCTTAGGCTTACCCTTACCTTTACCCTTACCCTTACCCTTACCCTTACCCTTACCCTTGCTTTTACCCTTAAGCTTACCCTTACCCTTACCCTTACCCTTACCCTTACCCTTACCCTTACCCTTACCCTTACCCTTACCCTTGCTTTTACCCTTAAGCTTACCCTTACCCTTACCCTTACCCTTACCCTTACCCTTACCCTTACCCTTACCCTTACCCTTACCCTTACCCTTACCCTCACCCTTGCTTTTACCCTTAAGCTTACCCTTACCCTTACCCTTACCCTTACCCTTACCCTTACCCTTGCTTTTACCCTTAGGCTTACCCTTACCTTTACCCTTACCCTAACCCTTACCCTTACCCTTACCCTTACCCTTACCCTTGCTTTTACCCTTAAGCTTACCCTTACCCTCACCCTTACCCTTACCCTTACCCTTACCCTTACCCTTACCCTTACCCTTACCCTTGCTTTTAGGGTAAGGGTAAGGGTAAGGGTAAGCTTGAGGGTAAAAGCAAGGGTAAGGGTAAGGGTAAGGGTAAGGGTAAGGGTAAGGGTAAGGGTAAGGGTAAGGGTAAGGGTAAGGGTAAGGGTAAGGGTAAGGGTAAGGGTAAGCTTAAGGGTAAGGGTAAGGGTAAGGGTAAGCTTAAGGGTAAAAGCAAGGGTAAGGGTAAGTGTAAGGGTAAGGGTAAGGGTAAAGGTAAGGGTAAGCCTAAGGGTAAAAGCAAGGGTAAGGGTAAGGGTAAGGGTAAGGGTAAGGGTAAGGGTAAGGGTAAGGGTAAGGGTAAGCTTAAGGGTAAAAGCAAGGGTAAGGGTAAGGGTAAGGGTAAGGGTAAGGGTAAGGGTAAGGGTAAGGGTAAGGGTAAGCTTAAGGGTAAAAGCAAGGGTAAGGGTAAGGGTAAGGGTAAGGGTAAGGGTAAGGGTAAGGGTAAGGGTAAGGGTGAGGGTAAGGGTAAGCTTAAGGGTAAAAGCAAGGGTAAGGGTAAGGGTAAGGGTAAGGGTAAGGGTAAGGGTTAGGGTAAGGGTAAAGGTAAGGGTAAGCCTAAGGGTAAAAGCAAGGGTAAGGGTAAGGGTAAGGGTAAGGGTAAGGGTAAGGGTAAGGGTAAAGGTAAGGGTAAGGGTAAGAGTAAGGGTAAGGGTAAGGGTAAGCTTAAGGGTAAAAGCAAGGGTAAGGGTAAGGGTAAGGGTAAGGGTAAGCCTAAGGGTAAAAGCAAGGGTAAGGGTAAGGTTAAGTGTAAGGGTAAGGGTAAGCTTAAGGGTAAAAGCAAGGGTAAGGGTAAGGGTAAGGGTAAGGGTAAGGGTAAGGGTAAGCTTAAGGGTAAAAGCAAGGGTAAGGGTAAGGGTGAGGGTAAGGGTAAGGGTAAGGGTAAGGGTAAAGGTAAGGGTAAGCCTAAGAGTAAAAGCAAGGGTAAGGGTAAGGGTAAGGGTAAGGGTAAGGGTAAGGGTAAGGGTAAGGGTAAGGGTAAGGGTAAGCTTAAGGGTAAAAGCAAGGGTAAAAGCAAGGGTAAGGATAAGGGTAAGGGTAAGGGTAAGGGTAAGGGTAAGGGTAAGGGTAAGGGTAAGGGTAAGGGTAAGGGTAAGCTTAAGGGTAAAAGCAAGGGTAAGGGTAAGGGTAAGGGTAAGGGTAAGGGTAAGGGTAAGGGTAAGGGTAAGCTTAAGGGTAAAAGCAAGGGTAAGGGTTAGGGTAAGGGTAAGGGTAAGGGTAAGGGTAAGGGTAAGCTTAAGGGTAAAAGCAAGGGTAAGGGTAAGGGTAAGGGTAAGGGTAAGGGTAAGGGTAAGGGTAAAGGTAAGGGTAAGCCTAAGGGTAAAAGCAAGGGTAAGGGTAAGGGTAAGGGTAAGGGTAAGGGTAAGGGTAAGGGTAAGGGTAAGGGTAAGGGTAAGGGTAAGGGTAAGGGTAAGGGTAAGGGTAAGGGTAAGGGTAAGCTTAAGGGTATAAGCAAGGGTAAGGGTAAGGGTAAGGGTGAGGGTAAGGGTAAGGGTAAGGGTAAGGGTAAGCTTAAGGGTAAAAGCAAGGGTAAGGGTAAGGGTAAGGGTAAGGGTAAGGGTAAGGGTAAGGGTAAGCTTAAGGGTAAAAGCAAGGGTAAGGGTAAGGGTAAGGGTAAGGGTAAGGGTAAGGGTAAGGGTAAGGGTAAGGGTAAGGGTAAGGGTAAGCTTAAGGGTAAAAGCAAGGGTAAGGGTAAGGGTAAGGGTAAGGGTAAGGGTAAGGGTAAGGGTAAGGGTAAGGGTAAGGGTAAGGGTAAGGGTAAAGGTAAGGTTAAGCCTAAGGGTAAAAGCAAGGGTAAGGGTAAGGGTAAGGGTAAGGGTAAGGGTAAGGGTAAGGGTAAGGGTAAGGGTAAGGGTAAGGGTAAGGGTAAGGGTAAGGGTAAGGGTAAGCTTAAGGGTAAAAGCAAGGGTAAGGGTAAGGGTAAGGGTAAGGGTAAGCCTAAGGGTAAAAGCAAGGGTAAGGGTAAGGGTAAGGGTAAGGGTAAGGGTAAGCTTAAGGGTAAAAGCAAGGGTAAGGGTAAGGGTAAGGGTAAGGGTAAGGGTAAGGGTAAGGGTAAGCTTAAGGGTAAAAGCAAGGGTAAGGGTAAGGGTAAGGGTAAGGGTAAGGGTAAGGGTAAGGGTAAGGGTAAGGGTAAGGGTAAGGGTAAGGGTAAAGGTAAGGGTAAGCCTAAGGGTCAAAGCAAGGGTAAGGGTAAGGGTAAGGGTAAGGGTAAGGGTAAGGGTAAGGGTAAGGGTAAGGGTAAGCTTAAGGGTAAAAGCAAGGGTAAGGGTAAGGGTAAGGGTAAGGGTAAGGGTAAGGGTAAGGGTAAGGGTAAGGGTAAGGGTAAGGGTAAGGGTAAGGGTAAGGGTAAGGGTAAGCTTAAGGGTAAGGGTAAGGGTAAGGGTAAGGGTAAGCCTAAGGGTAAAAGCAAGGGTAAGTGAAAGGGTAAGGGTAAGGGTAAGGGTAAGCTTAAGGGTAAAAGCAAGGGTAAGGGTAAGGGTAAGGGTAAGGGTAAGGGTAAGGGTAAGGGTAAGGGTAAGCTTAAGGGTAAAAGCAAGGGTAAGGGTAAGGGTAAGGGTAAGGGTAAGGCTAAAGGTAAGGGTAAGCCTAAAGGTAAAAGCAAGGGTAAGGGTAAGGGTAAGGGTAAGGGTAAGGGTAAGGGTAAGGGTAAGGGTAAGGGTAAGGGTAAAGGTAAGGGTAAGGGTAAGCTTAAGGGTAAAAGCAAGGGTAAGGGTAAGGGTAAGGGTAAGGGTAAGAGTAAGGGTAAGGGTAAGGGTAAGCTTAAGGGTAAAAGCAAGGGTAAGGGTAAGGGTAAGGGTAAGGGTAACGGTAAGGGTAAGGGTAAGGGTAAGGGTAAGGGTAAGGGTAAGGGTAAGGGTAAGGGTAAGGGTAAGGGTAAGGGTAAGGGTAAGGGTAAGGGTAAGCTTAAGGGTAAAAGCAAGGGTAAGGGTAAGGGTAAGGGTAAGGGTAAGGGTAAGGGTAAGGGTAAGGGTAAGGGTAAGGGTAAGGGTAAGGGTAAGGGTAAGCTTAAATGTAAAAGCAAGGGTAAGGGTAAGGGTAAGGGTAAGGGTAAGGGTAAGGGTAATGGTAAGGGTAATGGTAAGGGTAAAGGTAAGGGTAACCCTAAGGGTAAAAGCAAGGGTAAGGGTAAGGGTAAGGGTAAGGGTAAGGGTAAGGTTAAGGGTAAGGGTTAGGGTAAGGGTAAGGGTAAGGGTAACGGTAAGCTTAAGGGTAAAAGCAAGGGTAAGGGTAAGGGTAAGGGTAAGGGTAAGGGTAAGGGTAAGGGTAAGGGTAAGGGTAAGCTTAGGGGTAAGGGTAAGGGTAAGGGTAAGGGTAAGCTTAAGGGTAAAAGCAAGGGTAAGGGTAAGGGTAAGGGTAAGGGTAAGGGTAAGCTTAAGGGTAAAAGCAAGGGTAAGGGTAAGGGTAAGGGTAAGGGTAAGGGTAAGGGTAAGGGTAAGGGTAAGGGTAAGGGTAAGCTTAAGGGTAAGGGTAAGGGTAAGGGTAAGGGTAAGCTTAAGGGTAAAAGCAAGGGTAAGGGTCAGGGTAAGGGTAAGTGTAAGGGTAAGGGTGAGGGTAAGGGTAAGGGTGAGCTTAAGGGTAAAAGCAAGGGTAAGGGTAAAGTTAAGGGTAAGGGTAAGGGTAAGGGTAAGGGTAAGGGTAAGGGTTAGCTTAAGGGTAAAAGCAAGGGTAAGGGTAAGGGTAAGGGTAAGGGTAAGGGTAAGGGTAAGGGTAAGGGTAAGGGTAAGGGTAAGGGTAAGGGTAAGGGTAAAGGTAAGGATAAGCCTAAGGGTAAAAGCAAGGGTAAGGGTAAGGGTAAGGGTAAGGGTAAGAGTAAGGGTAAGGGTAAGGGTAAGGGTAAGCTTAAGGGTAAAAGCAAGGGTGAGGATAAGGGTAAGGGTAAGGGTAAGCCTAAGGGTAAAAGCAAGGGTAAGGGTAAGGGTAAGGGTAAGGGTAAGGGTAAGCTTAAGGGTAAAAGCAAGGGTAAGGGTAAGGGTAAGGGTAAGGGTAAGGGTAAGGGTAAGGGTAAGCTTAAGGGTAAAAGCAAGGGTGAGGGTAAGGGTAAGGGTAAGGGTAAGGGTAAGGGTAAGGGTAAGGGTAAGGGTAAGGGTAAGGGTAAGGGTAAGCTTAAGGGTAAAAGCAAGGGTAAGGGTAAGGGTAAGGGTAAGGGTAAGGGTAAGCTTAAGGGTAAAAGCAAGGTTAAGGGTAAGGGTAAGGGTAAGGGTAAGGGTAAAGGTAAGGGTAAGCCTAAGGGTAAAAGCAAGGGTAAGGGTAAGGGTAAGGGTAAGGGTAAGGGTTAGGGTAAGGGTAAGGGTAAGGGTAAGGGTAAGGGTAAGGGTAAGGGTAAGGGTAAGGGTAAGGGTAAGGGTAAGGGTAAGGGTAAGGGTAAGGGTAAGCTTAAGGGTAAAAGCAAGGGTAAGGGTAAGGGAAAGGGTAAGGGTAAGCCTAAGGGTAAAAGCAAGGGTAAGGGTAAGGGTAAGGGTAAGGGTAAGGGTAAGCTTAAGGGAAAAAGCAAGAGTAAGGGTAAGGGTAAGGGTAAGGGTAAGGGTAAGGGTAAGCTTAAGGGTAAAAGCAAGGGTAAGGGTAAAGGTAAGGGTAACGGTAAGGGTAAGGGTAAGGGTAAGGGTAAGGGTAAGGGTAAGGGTAAGGGTAAGGGTAAAGGTAAGGGTAAGCCTAAGGGTAAAAGCAAGGGTAAGGGTAAGGGTAAGGGTAAGGGTAAGGGTAAGGGTAAGGTTAAGGGTAAGGGTAAGGGTAAGCTTAAGGGTAAAAGCAAGGGTAAGGGTAAGGGTAAGGGTAAGGGTAAGGGTAAGGGTAAGGGTAAGGGTAAGGGTAAGGTTAAGCTTAAGGGTAAGGGTAAGGGTAAGGGTAAGGGTAAGCTTAAGGGTAAAAGCAAGGGTAAGGGTAAGGGTAAGGGTAAGGGTAAGCTTAAGGGTAACAGCAAGGGTAAGGGTAAGGGTAAGGGTAAGGGTAAGGGTAAGGGTAAGGGTAAGGGTAAGGGTAAGGGTAAGGGTAAATTTAAGGGTAAGGGTAAGGGTAAGGGTAAGGGTAAGCTTAAGGGTAAAAGCAACGGTAAGGGTAAGGGTAAGGGTAAGGGTAAGGGTAAGGGTGAGGGTAAGGGTAAGCTTAAGGGTAAGGGTAAGGGTAAGGGTAAGGGTAAGCTTAAGGGTAAAAGCAAGGGTAAGGGTAAGGGTGAGGGTAAGGGTAAGGGTAAGGGTAAGGGTGAGCTTAAGGGTAAGGGTAAGGGTAAGGGTAAGGGTAAGCTTAAGGGTAAAAGCAAGGGTAAGGGTAAGGGTAAGGGTAAGGTTAAGGGTAAGCTTAAGGGTAAAAGCAAGGGTAAGGGTAAGGGTAAGGGTAAGGGTAAGCCTAAGGGTAAAAGCAAGGGTAAGGGTAAGGTTAAGGGTAAGGGTAAGGGTAAGCTTAAGGGTAAAAGCAAGGGTAAGGGTAAGGGTAAGGGTAAGGGTAAGGGTAAGCTTAAGGGTAAAAGCAAGGGTGAGGGTAAGGGTGAGGGTAAGGGTAAGGGTAAGGGTAAGGGTAAAGGTAAGGGTAAGCCTAAGAGTAAAAGCAAGGGTAAGGGTAAGGGTAAGGGTAAGGGTAAGGGTAAGGGTAAGGGTAAGGGTAAGGGTAAGGGTAAGGGTAAGGGTAAGCTTAAGGGTAAAAGCAAGGGTAAGGATAAGGGTAAGGGTAAGGGTAAGGGTAAGGGTAAGGGTAAGGGTAAGGGTAAGCTTAAGGGTAAAAGCAAGGGTAAGGGTAAGGGTAAGGGTAAGGGTAAGGGTAAGGGTAAGGGTAAGGGTAAGGGTAAGGGTAAGGGTAAGGGTAAGCTTAAGGGTAAAAGCAAGGGTAAGGGTTAGGGTAAGGGTAATGGTAAGGGTAAGGGTAAGGGTAAGCGTAAGGGTAAGCTTAAGGGTAAAAGCAAGGGTAAGGGTAAGGGTAAGGGTAAGGGTAAGGGTAAGGGTAAGGGTAAGGGTAAGGGTAAAGGTAAGGGTAAGCCTAAGGGTAAAAGCAAGGGTAAGGGTAAGGGTAAGGGTAAGGGTAAGGGTAAGGGTAAGGGTAAGGGTAAGGGTAAGGGTAAGGGTAAGGGTAAGGGTAAGGGTAAGGGTAAGGGTAAGGGTAAGGGTAAGGGTAAGGGTAAGGGTAAGGGTAAGGGTAAGGGTAAGGGTAAGGGTAAGGGTAAGCTTAAGGGTATAAGCAAGGGTAAGGGTAAGGGTAAGGGTAAGGGTGAGGGTAAGGGTAAGGGTAAGGGTAAGGGTAAGCTTAAGGGTAAAAGCAAGGGTAAGGGTAAGGGTAAGGGTAAGCTTAAGGGTAAAAGCAAGGGTAAGGGTAAGGGTAAGGGTAAGGGTAAGGGTAAGGGTAAGGGTAAGGGTAAGGGTAAGGGTAAGGGTAAGGGTAAGGGTAAAGGTAAGGTTAAGCCTAAGGGTAAAAGCAAGGGTAAGGGTAATGGTAAGGGTAAGGGTAAGGGTAAGGGTAAGGGTAAGGGTAAGGGTAAGGGTAAGGGTAAGGGTAAGGGTAAGGGTAAGGGTAAGCTTAAGGGTAAAAGCAAGGGTAAGGGTAAGGGTAAGGGTAAGGGTAAGCCTAAGGGTAAAAGCAAGGGTAAGGGTAAGGGTAAGGGTAAGGGTAAGGGTAAGCTTAAGGGTAAAAGCAAGGGTAAGGGTAAGGGTAAGGGTAAGGGTAAGGGTAAGGGTAAGGGTAAGCTTAAGGGTAAAAGCAAGGGTAAGGGTAAGGGTAAGGGTAAGGGTAAGGGTAAGGGTAAGGGTAAGGGTAAGGGTAAGGGTAAAGGTAAGGGTAAGCCTAAGGGTCAAAGCAAGGGTAAGGGTAAGGGTAAGGGTAAGGGTAAGGGTAAGGGTAAGGGTAAGGGTAAGCTTAAGGGTAAAAGCAAGGGTAAGGGTAAGGGTAAGGGTAAATGTAAGGGTAAGGGTAAGGGTAAGGGTAAGGGTAAGCTTAAGGGTAAGGGTAAGGGTAAGGGTAAGGGTAAGGGTAAGCCTAAGGGTAAAAGCAAGGGTAAGTGTAAGGGTAAGGGTAAGGGTAAGGGTAAGGGTAAGCTTAAGGGTAAAAGCAAGGGTAAGGGTAAGGGTAAGGGTAAGGGTAAGGGTAAGGGTAAGGGTAAGCTTAAGGGTAAAAGCAAGGATGAGGGTAAGGGTAAGGGTAAGGGTAAGGGTAAGGGTAAGGCTAAAGGTAAGGGTAAGCCTAAGGGTAAAAGCAAGGGTAAGGGTAAGGGTAAGGGTAAGGGTAAGGGTAAGGGTAAGGGTAAGGGTAAGGGTAAGGGTAAGGGTAAGGGTAAGGGTAAGGGTAAGGGTAAAGGTGAGGGTAAGGGTAAGCTTAAGGGTAAAAGCAAGGGTAAGGGTAAGGGTAAGGGTAAGGGTAAGAGTAAGGGTAAGGGTAAGGGTAAGCTTAAGGGTAAAAGCAAGGGTAAGGGTAAGGGTAAGGGTAAGGGTAAGGGTAAGGGTAAGGGTAAGGGTAAGGGTAAGGGTAAGGGTAAGGGTAAGGGTAAGGGTAAGCTTAAGGGTAAAAGCAAGGGTAAGGGTAAGGGTAAGGGTAAGGGTAAGGGTAAGGGTAAGGGTAAGGGTAAGGGTAAGAGTAAGGGTAAGGGTAAGCTTAAGGGTAAAAGCAAGGGTAAGGGTAAGGGTAAGGGTAAGGGTAAGGGTAAGGGTAATGGTAAGGGTAAAGGTAAGGGTAAGCCTAAGGGTAAAAGCAAGGGTAAGGGTAAGGGTAAGGGTAAGGGTAAGGGTAAGGTTAAGGGTAAGGGTTAGGGTAAGGGTAAGGGTAAGGGTAAGGGTAAGCTTAAGGGTAAAAGCAAGGGTAAGGGTAAGGGTAAGGGTGAGGGTAAGGGTAAGGGTAAGGGTAAGCTTAGGGGTAAGGGTAAGGGTAAGGGTAAGGGTAAGCTTAAGGGTAAAAGCAAGGGTAAGGGTAAGGGTAAGGGTAAGGGTAAGGGTAAGCTTAAGGGTAAAAGCAAGGGTAAGGGTAAGGGTAAGGGTAAGGGTAAGGGTAAGCTTAAGGGTAAGGGTAAGGGTAAGGATAAGGGTAAGCTTAAGGGTAAAAGCAAGGGTAAGGGTCAGGGTAAGGGTAAGTGTAAGGGTAAGGGTAAGGGTAAGGGTAAGGGTGAGCTTAAGGGTAAAAGCAAGGGTAAGGGTAAGGTTAAGGGTAAGGGTAAGGGTAAGGGTAAGGGTAAGGGTTAGCTTAAGGGTAAAAGCAAGGGTAAGGGTAAGGGTAAGGGTAAGGGTAAGGGTAAGGGTAAGGGTAAGGGTAAGGGTAAGGGTAAGGGTAAGGGTAAAGGTAAGGGTAAGCCTAAGGGTAAAAGCAATGGTAAGGGTAAGGGTAAGGGTAAGGGTAAGAGTAAGGGTAAGGGTAAGGGTAAGCTTAAGGGTAAAAGCAAGGGTAAGGGTAAGGGTAAGGGTAAGGGTAAGCCTAAGGGTAAAAGCAAGGGTAAGGGTAAGGGTAAGGGTAAGGGTAAGGGTAAGCTTAAGGGTAAAAGCAAGGGTAAGGGTAAGGGTAAGGGTAAGGGTAAGGGTAAGGGTAAGCTTAAGGGTAAAAGCAAGGGTAAGGGTAAGGGTGAGGGTAAGGGTAAGGGTAAGGGTAAGGGTAAAGGTAAGGGTAAGCCTAAGAGTAAAAGCAAGGGTAAGGGTAAGGGTAAGGGTAAGGGTAAGGGTAAGGGTAAGGGTAAGGGTAAGGGTAAGGGTAAGGGTAAGGGTAAGGGTAAGGGTAAGCTTAAGGGTAAAAGCAAGGGTAAGGGTTAGGGTAAGGGTAAGGGTAAGGGTAAGGGTAAGCGTAAGGGTAAGCTTAAGGGTAAAAGCAAGGGTAAGGGTAAGGGTAAGGGTAAGGGTAAGGGTAAGGGTAAGGGTAAGGGTAAGGGTAAAGGTAAGGGTAAGCCTAAGGGTAAAAGCAAGGGTAAGGGTAAGGGTAAGGGTAAGGGTAAGGGTAAGGGTAAGGGTAAGGGTAAGGGTAAGGGTAAGGGTAAGGGTAAGGGTAAGGGTAAGGGTAAGGGTAAGGGTAAGGGTAAGGGTAAGGGTAAGGGTAAGGGTAAGGGTAAGGGTAAGGGTAAGGGTAAGGGTAAGGGTAAGGGTAAGGGTAAGGGTAAGGGTAAGGGTAAGGGTAAGCTTAAGGGTAAAAGCAAGGGTGAGGATAAGGGTAAGGGTAAGGGTAAGCCTAAGGGTAAAAGCAAGGGTAAGGGTAAGGGTAAGGGTAAGGGTAAGGGTAAGCTTAAGGGTAAAAGCAAGGGTAAGGGTAAGGGTAAGGGTAAGGGTAAGGGTAAGGGTAAGGGTAAGGGTAAGCTTAAGGGTAAAAGCAAGGGTGAGGGTAAGGGTAAGGGTAAGGGTAAGGGTAAGGGTAAGGGTAAGGGTAAGGGTAAGGGTAAGCTTAAGGGTAAAAGCAAGGGTAAGGGTAAGGGTAAGGGTAAGGGTAAGCTTAAGGGTAAAAGCAAGGTTAAGGGTAAGGGTAAGGGTAAGGGTAAGGGTAAAGGTAAGGGTAAGCCTAAGGGTAAAAGCAAGGGTAAGGGTAAGGGTAAGGGTAAGGGTAAGGGTTAGGGTAAGGGTAAGGGTAAGGGTAAGGGTAAGGGTAAGGGTAAGGGTAAGGGTAAGGGTAAGGGTAAGGGTAAGGGTAAGGGTAAGGGTAAGGGTAAGGGTAGGGTAAGGGTAAGCTTAAGGGTAAAAGCAAGGGTAAGGGTAAGGGAAAGGGTAAGGGTAAGCCTAAGGGTAAAAGCAAGGGTAAGGGTAAGGGTAAGGGTAAGGGTAAGGGTAAGCTTAAGGGAAAAAGCAAGAGTAAGGGTAAGGGTAAGGGTAAGGGTAAGGGTAAGGGTAAGCTTAAGGGTAAAAGCAAGGGTAAGGGTAAAGGTAAGGGTAACGGTAAGGGTAAGGGTAAGGGTAAGGGTAAGGGTAAGGGTAAGGGTAAGGGTAAGGGTAAAGGTAAGGGTAAGCCTAAGGGTAAAAGCAAGGGTAAGGGTAAGGGTAAGGGTAAGGGTAAGGGTAAGGGTAAGGTTAAGGGTAAGGGTAAGGGTAAGCTTAAGGGTAAAAGCAAGGGTAAGGGTAAGGGTAAGGGTAAGGGTAAGGGTAAGGGTAAGGGTAAGGGTAAGGGTAAGGGTAAGGTTAAGCTTAAGGGTAAGGGTAAGGGTAAGGGTAAGGGTAAGCTTAAGGGTAAAAGCAAGGGTAAGGGTAAGGGTAAGGGTAAGGGTAAGCTTAAGGGTAACAGCAAGGGTAAGGGTAAGGGTAAGGGTAAGGGTAAGGGTAAGGGTAAGGGTAAGGGTAAGGGTAAGGGTAAGGGTAAGGGTAAGGGTAAGGGTAAATTTAAGGGTAAGGGTAAGGGTAAGGGTAAGGGTAAGCTTAAGGGTAAAAGCAACGGTAAGGGTAAGGGTAAGGGTAAGGGTAAGGGTAAGGGTGAGGGTAAGGGTAAGCTTAAGGGTAAGGGTAAGGGTAAGGGTAAGGGTAAGCTTAAGGGTAAAAGCAAGGGTAAGGGTAAGGGTGAGGGTAAGGGTAAGGGTAAGGGTAAGGGTGAGCTTAAGGGTAAGGGTAAGGGTAAGGGTAAGGGTAAGCTTAAGGGTAAAAGCAAGGGTAAGGGTAAGGGTAAGGGTAAGGGTAAGGGTAAGGGTAAGGGAAAGCTTAAGGGTAAGGGTAAGGGTAAGGTTAAGGGTAAGCTTAAGGGTAAAAGCAAGGGTAAGGGTAAGGGTAAGGGTAAGGGTAAGCCTAAGGGTAAAAGCAAGGGTAAGGGTAAGGTTAAGGGTAAGGGTAAGGGTAAGCTTAAGGGTAAAAGCAAGGGTAAGGGTAAGGGTAAGGGTAAGGGTAAGGGTAAGCTTAAGGGTAAAAGCAAGGGTAAGGGTAAGGGTGAGGGTAAGGGTAAGGGTAAGGGTAAGGGTAAAGGTAAGGGTAAGCCTAAGAGTAAAAGCAAGGGTAAGGGTAAGGGTAAGGGTAAGGGTAAGGGTAAGGGTAAGGGTAAGGGTAAGGGTAAGGGTAAGGGTAAGGGTAAGGGTAAGCTTAAGGGTAAAAGCAAGGGTAAGGATAAGGGTAAGGGTAAGGGTAAGGGTAAGGGTAAGGGTAAGGGTAAGGGTAAGCTTAAGGGTAAAAGCAAGGGTAAGGGTAAGGGTAAGGGTAAGGGTAAGGGTAAGGGTAAGGGTAAGGGTAAGGGTAAGGGTAAGGGTAAGGGTAAGCTTAAGGGTAAAAGCAAGGGTAAGGGTTAGGGTAAGGGTAAGGGTAAGGGTAAGCGTAAGGGTAAGCTTAAGGGTAAAAGCAAGGGTAAGGGTAAGGGTAAGGGTAAGGGTAAGGGTAAGGGTAAGGGTAAGGGTAAAGGTAAGGGTAAGCCTAAGGGTAAAAGCAAGGGTAAGGGTAAGGGT